>JAXCGZ010005807.1:0-75000 GCA_037179515.1 Halocaridina rubra
CAGGTCACAAGTCCTAAAAATAACTGTATCTCATTGAAAAAGACCTTACATTCTCTTAGGGCTGCAAGCATGTTTGTAGGGCTGGGTAGAGGGTAAAGGGCTACTTGTAACTGTGGGATTAGTGATACATTAAAATCTCCACACAACCATATACCTTCTTCTTGTTTTGCTATTGGAACTAAAGTGGTTCCCCAGTCTGAATACATTACTCTATCCCTTGTGCCTACTGCTATTAACCTTTTAATATCTTGTTCAACTGAGGCCTTTGAAGCAATCAGAATAGGTGTAGGAGTAAAAACTTGGGTGTTGCATCAGATTTAAGAACTAAGGCTGCCTTTGTGTTTTTTTTTTTTTACTGGGCCGTGTCCATCAGTAATAATCTGCTTAAATACTGAAAACACATCACTCACCGCGGTAACAGTTTTATGTTCTACCTCCAGAACCTTCAAAATTTCCATCCATTTTAATTGAAAATGTTTCAACCTATCTATACCCATTAATGTCTGACCTTGGCCTTTCACAATGGTGAGGAGCAGATCCTGTGCTATTTGCTGATCATACCGAACATTAACCTTGGTTGAACCAACTACCTTGATGTTGTGTGCATTGTAATCCCACAGGACTTTATTGCAAGCTTCTATGGACAAATTAGGTATTTTGCGTGCCACCTGCTCTGACATCACTGAGACGTCTGCTGCTGTGTCAACCTGCATGACAACCCGCCACTGTTCATGTTTACTGTAATCATCAGCCTTATGTCTTTGCTACTTATGGAGTTAACTTGAAAGCAAATTCTGGTTTACTACTATCTAATTGCTCTGATGGCTCATTTGACTGACCATTCTGTTGTATTTCAGGTTTAACTGAAGTATAATTGATTTGTTTCTCTGTTTTGTGGAGCCTATGCATGTTACTGAAATGACCCTTGCATCCACAACTGTTACATTTCTTGTCAGTTGCTGAACACTTTGTCCTGTCACTGGGATAATGACCTGCTTTACCGCACCTGAAACATGGCTTTGTATTTGTGGATTGTTTACCCTCAGGGGTCCTTTGATCTGTCGTGGTTTTACCTTGTTGCCATTGCCGTTCACCATACTGGGAGGACACTTTACTGACCTGAGAATTATTTCGTGAATCCTCAATTGCCTGGGCTTGAGAATTTGCTGCTTCCAGAATCATAGCTGTGTCTAATACTTTATTAAATGTTAGGGTTTTCTCCTGATCAAGTTTTCCTAAGATCATGTGAATTACGCTTGGCTATAACCTGAACTATTATGATATCCTCCTTGTTATTGAACTCACAAGTAGAAGCTAACTCTTTCAATTTGGTAACAAAAACATCAACTGATGCACCTGCATTATAGGTGCACCGCCTAAACCTAAATCTCACATATCTAATATTAATTTTACAAGCAACATAGGCATTTAGGCAATTATTTGTTTGTTGAAGGGTGTTACCTGCAGGTGTGAGGGTTTTATGCACCTCCTGTACCTCTAGGCCTGCTACATGGAGTAGTAGGGCATGCTTCTGCTCATCCTTGATGACTCCTATGGCCTTCAGGTATATGTCAAACAAATCTATCCACTTATTCCATCTCTGTGCAATAGTGAAAGGCTCCTCTTGTGTGGAAAACACTCTGGGCACGGGTAGATTGAGCAGCATGGTTGTGGTTGATTGCTGTTAGCTGGTTACACAATCCTGCCAAAACTTGGTTGGTGCCAGTTATACTGCCTCCTCTGCCTGGTGTCATTACCACTCATTGCCACTATAATGTTTCTTACCTGTTCAAGATAAGTAGATGGCTGTAAAGCTCTATGAAGCTCTGTTGTTATGTTTCTTACCTGTTCAAGATAAGTAAATGGTCGTAGAGTGCTATAAAGCCCTATAAGTGTGTACTTATCTTGAACAGGGAAGAAACATAACAACAGAGCTTCATAGAGCTTTACAACCATCTACTTATCTTGAACAAGAAAGAAACATAGCAGCAGCTACAGTGTGGCTGGGTCAACTCCGTTTTAACTGCTGAGAACAGAGTTCATACATGAGGAACTGTAGAGATCATTGTAAAGTGCTGCCTTGGGATGTTGATGGAATTGATCGATGAGTTTGGGTTGGGGGTGAATTTAGTCTTTGTTTCATCAGGAGAGAACAAGGCAGATGTCCTACCAAGAGTGAAAAAGAGGAAAGAAGAAAAGGCTGAGATATATTGCATGGGATCTCTAAGTGTGAGGGAGTTGCATCAAATGCTCCACATGAGGGTTGATAGGACGCAGTTTTTAGCTAGAAAGGACAATCCTACAGTGAAGACGGATAAAGTTTGGAAAGTGAATTTAGTCTTTGTTTCATCAGGAGAGAACAAGGCAGCTGTCCTAACCAGAGTGATAAAGAGGAAAGAAGAAAAGGCTGAGATATGTTGTATGGGATCTCTAAGTGTGAGGGAGTTGCATCAAATGCTCCACATGGGGATTGATAGGATGCAGTTTTTAGCTAGGAAGTACAATCCTACAGTGAAGAGGGATGAAGTTCAGAAAGTGATGGGAGATGTATCCGGTTGCAATCAATAGATCCAGCACCATGATCATGTAAGACGGGGAAAATTAGAGTAAAGAACAACTGGAAAAGATTGGTGATTTATGAGCCTCATTATCAGCGTGGGAGATATTTATCTGTGGTAGATTGTGGACCTGGTCAATTTGCAATCTGGAGAGAGTTGAGGACAGAGAGTGTGGAAAAGATTGTGGCCGTGTTGAATGAAGTCTTTCTAGAGAGGGGTTCACATGTGGTGGATAGTGAAGAAAGTGAGGTAGAAGAAGACAATAGGGCTTCATAGAGCTTACAACCATCTACTTATCTTGAGCAGGTAAGAAACATAACAGCAGCTACAATGTGGCTGGGTCAACTCTGTTTTGACTGCTGAGAACAGAGTACATACATAAGGAACTGTGGTGATCATTGTAAAGTACTGCCTTAGGATGTTGATGGGCTTTATTGATGAGTTTGGGTTGGGGGCGAATTTAATCTATGTTCCCTCAGGAGAGAAAAGGGCAGATGTCCTACCCAGAGTAAAAAATAGAAAAGAAAAGAAGGCTGAGATATGTTGTATGGGATCTCTAAGTGTGAGGGAGTTGCATCAAATGCTCCACATGGGGGTTGATAGGACGCAGTTTTTAGCTAGAAAAATCAATCCTATAGTGAAGACGGATAAAGTTCGGAAAGTGATAGGAATTACATCTGGTGCCAATCAATAGATCCAGCACTAAGATCATGTAAGACGACGAAAATTAGAGTTAAGAACGGTTGAAAAAGATTGGTGATTGATGTGCCTCATTGTCAGCAAGGGAAATATTTATCTGTGGTAGACTGTGGACCTGGTCTATTAGCAATCTGGTGAGAGTTGAGGACAGAGAACGTGGAGAAGATTTCGGCCGTGTTGAATGAAGTCTTTCTGGAAAGGGGTTTACAGGTGGTGGATAGTGAAGAAAGTGGAGTAGAAGACGGTGAGGTACTACTACTACGATCACAGTGAGAGAGACGAGCACCAAGGTGAATGAGAGATTATGTCGTGGGAAATTTTATTGGTGAAGATTAGACTGATCTAGAGATCAAGGGGGAGTATGGTGTAAATTAGCATAGTTATTGTTAGATATTAGTTAATGCCTATGCTTTTGGTTTCTTTAATGTTTTTTTTTTTTTTTGTGAATTTGTATCATCGAGTTTCAGGCAGTATAATTTGTCGCTATGTTTATAAGATAGAATGATAACTAGGAGTGGTGATGGGAATGGGGGGGTAGTGTTTAGTTAGAGGGTCGTAGTGAAGGTTTTTGGCAGGAGTCAGATGAGAGACAGGAGTGTTTTGGAAGACATGCTGAATTTTGTTTATTGCTTTCTTGGTTTGATTTGGCTTATTTGGTTATTCAGGTCGGTTTTCTTGATCATAGTGGACTCCTTGATACAGTAATTTATATTTTTTATTTTTCTGGATCAGTTTCCAGGGTGTATAGTGAAATTTCTGTTTGTTTTCAATTCACACTTATAATGTCTTTTGCACCCTCCTCAGGTACAGTTTCTTTGTCCTCAAAGAATCCATTTATCATCCATGCATTATTGACTAGGGCTTTGCGATGCCACTTCAGTTAAAACAACTATACATATAGCTTTTAATTTTTTTTCTCACAACCATGGATTCAATTTCAAAGCAATTGGGAGAGCATTACTTATAGTCCCAGGCCATATATTCAAAATATACAAAAGAGGTCGTCTGAAATTTCATATGAAAACTTCTTTGCATAATGCTAACTCAATTCATAGTTTGAAGGACAGGTATAATAAGTATCACTGAATGCAAAATATGAAACCAATCAGTGAAAGCCTTACAACACAAGGTGGAATTGCTAGAATCAGGCATTGTCCTACTTAAAGGATATTATTCTAGGTTGAAGCTGCTAATAGAAACATCTCCACCTCTCAATTCAGTGCTGTCACCTAATAACGATGATGTCCCTTCTATAAACAACCCTCAGATTTTGCAAACTAGGTTTTTTTGTCTCTATGCACAATTGCTTTAGTGCATTGAAAGACAAATGTGACAGTGTTAGTGAAGCAGAGGTAGATCCAGATAAAAGTGATAGTCAACAAGACAGCCTGAATATACTATATAGCACAAACAATCAATTCAGTAACAGGTTGCAAAACAGTGGAAAAACATAGTGTCCTTCCCCACTACTCCTAACAAAACAACAACAGTCACCAAACAGAACAATTTCATTGCGCTTTCCAGTACAAATAACCAACCCAGCAAAGGGTTGCAAAATTGTGAAGGAAATACAGAACCCTTCTCCACTACTCCTAACAACACAGCAAGTATCACCAACCAGGACAACCAAATTACACCATCCAGCACAAATAATCAAGCCAGCAATAGGTTGCAAAGCAGTGAAGAAAACAGAAAAGACAATATAGGAGCAGTCTCTAATCTAAACAGTCCATTGAAGTCCTCTCCCCCACAGCCACAGTTACCCAATAATGCATGTCCAAGGGCTACAGCTCAAATATATATTTGCATTCCTCGCAACCCCTCTGAGAGAGAGATATGTAATATTTTGACATATCAAGGCATTTCCTTTGAAGAAGTCTTGATTAGGGAGCTTTCTCGCAAACTAAATTGGATCTCCTTCGCAGTAATGATTTGAATACGTGGCTTACAAACTGAATCAATGGCCTGCAGGCACAATTGACCAACCATTCTGCGGGGGCAAACAGTGGACATAACCTGGGTTATCTACAAAATATCCCAAACTACAACCATACTACATATGCATACAAACTTTGGGAAGGCCCCATCATGCCATAGCACATATTCAAGTCACCGTTACCCATCCAACGGCAGGTACAGACACCAAGATCCATGGATTACCCCCAGAACATACTATGATGATGAATTCCCAGCAGTATCACACAGTCAAAATAAACTATGGACAAACCCAAGAACAAACTACAAATATGACAATGGATACCTCCCCGATGAAGCATGGTAAGAATTTAACATTAGTGCATGTGAACACTCAGTCCCTTCTTGCTCATTTTGAGGAAATAATAATTCTAACAAGATACCACAAGATAGATATCCTCCATGTAAGTGATACTTGGCTTCTTCCTACAACTGAAAATAAATATGTGAGTATTCCAGATTTAAAATATTTCGTAATGACCATGGCCGAGAAGGTGAGGTCTGTATTTGTATAAGAAATTATTTCAATGCATCAGAAAAAACCACAGGTCTAGAAAAATCAGAAGTGCTCAAAGATATAAGGATCACTGAGCAGTATCAGAAACTTCCATCTATCATTATAGGGTGTGTTTACCATCAACCAAAAGCACCTTCCAGTTCATTTAGTCATCTGCTAAAAACATTCAGAAATATCTGTGTTCACCATAAACCCATATGCATACTTGGTGACTTTATTGATGATTTGCTCTCAGCAGATAACGAAATGAAAAGGGTAATCAACACTGTGAAGTTAACACAAATAGTGACAAAAGCGACCCGAATAACCCCAAATTTTAGGACTCTGATAGATGTGATAATAACAAATAAAGTGAAAAGTATACCCTATTGGGACGTAGTTCCCTGCCCAATTGCAGATCACTAGCTCAACATTGCTATGCTAAACATAAACAAGCCCAAAAGAAAGCCTTTATTTGAGACATATTGGTGCCTATAAAATGACTCCCCTGATATATTTTGTGAAGCATTAATCAACAACAGAAATACACTTAATGTATTAATAAACACTGACAAAGTCGAATTGCAGGTTGAAATTCTAACAAAAGTCTTCCGTGAATGCCTAGATGGTTGTGCACGCATTGTAACAAGAAAAATAACCCGCCCCTCAGCCCCCTGACTAACTAATGACATCAAAGAGGCAATGCAAATCAGAAATCAAATACATAAAGAGCTAAAAATTAATAGATATGATAGGGCTCTCCGTGACCGTTATAAAGTAGAAAAGAAACGTCTTAGATCCCTCACTAATATAAGTAAAAGAAAAATTTACAAAACGCAATTTAATGACTCTAGACATGATACAACAGCTACATGGAAAGTGATAAGAAGCATGATACCAAATGGAAAGACTACCTCAGAAAGTTATGAAATTATTATGGAGCTGAAAGACTATGCAGAAAACTTTTATAACTATTTTGCTAACTTTGGAAAAAATACATATGTGAAAACACAAGAAAACATCAACTCAGTGAACATGAGTACGTACTTTAATGATACTTCTTTCATTGTAAGCATAAGAGATTACTTCAAGATCATTCTTGTCGATTGTACTACCCTAATTCTTACCATAAAGAGCCTAAGAACTCTAGCTCTTATGGTACCGTTCATCAAAGGTGCTCTAACTGTAGTCTCCGTGGCAAAATGGTAGCGTCTGCGACTATGAGGCGGCAGGTCGAGGGTTCGCACCCCGTCACGGACTGAGGTTAGTAAGGGCATGCACTCAGGGTAACGATTACATCTGCCAAAACAAGTCCTTCGTAAGAAGGCAACCGTCCCAGCCCTTAGTAGAAAAGGGAGTTCGTGACGTAAAACCGAATCCAAAGGTGCTCTAACCATGATTGTATCTTATATTATAGCTATTATAAACACTTCCATTGTAACTAAAAGATTTCCTGACTCTTGGAAAAAAAATCACATGTAATAGCTCTGCATAAAAAGAGGGACAGAGAAGATGTGACAAACTATCGTCCCATTTCCCTGCTACCCATTTTCTCTAAAATAATAGAAAAAATTGTTGCATGCCAACTAATGTCATATCTAGAGACAAACAGACTATTAGCTATTAACCAACATGATTTCAGACCAAAACTCTACAGAAACTGTACTGCCCAAAGTAACTAATAGAATTTACAATAATATAGATAAGAAAAAATCTCTCTGCTTATATTATTAGACTTATCAAAAGCCTTCGACTGTGTAAGCCATGAAATTCTTATTAATAAATGTACTAACCTTAATACTGACCCGACCTGGTTTAGAGAGTATCTGTCTAATCGCAGACAGCATTATCTCTACTCCAAAAAATTTATCATTTGGTTTTTCACAGGGATCAGTCCTTGGTCCTATCCACTTCTCCATTTATGTAAATGATCTATCTTGTTTCATATCTGACTGTCTCGTTGTACATTATGCAGATGACACTCACTTACTCCTTAGTGGTGATATTGATAATCTTCCAGAGCTAACCTTAAGAGCAGAAAACACTGTCAAAAATTAAAACCTATTATCAAGAAATTGGACTGTAAATTAACGAAAGTAAAACACGATGCAAGTTTATTGACTCAAGGTACCATATAGCACAAATTTCAGAAAACATAACAATTAATTTTTGCGGCAATATCATTACACCTAGCAAAACAGTAAAAAATTTAGGAATTCACTTTGATAACTACATGTTGTTTGATTCCCATAAAGATAAAGTATCCATGAAACTTACAGGAACACTAATGTACTTATAACATATAAAAGACAATATTGGGACTACCACTCAAATAACGGTTGTTGAATCTCTAGCCCTAAGTCACATTATTTATTGCACAACTGCATGGGGAGCTACCAAAAAGACTCAGATAAACAGAATACAGAAGTTTATTAATTTTGCAGCTAGCTTTTCCCTGGGAGAAATAAGAAAATATGACCACATCAACCAGCTCTCAAAAAACTTGGGTGGCTGTGAGCAGAAAACAAGGTTGCCTATGCTATTTATGTGATTGTATACCAAATTTTGAACCATCATTATCCTAGCTAGCTATTTAATTTCAAAACAGTCAGGGATACAAGGGGAACCAATGCAAGACAAAATAGTGAGCTCTTTATTCAGAGAACAAACACAGATGCAGATTCAGAGATGATCACTCTTGAACAATATTCCAGAACATCTTAAAAATTCATCCTCTTTCACAGCTTTCAAAGGCAAACTATATGGTTTTCCTTTGGACAACTAGCTACTCACAACCACACAGTTACTCATAGTCAATGTTCTGGAAGAGGCCTCTAGGCCTGTGTATCCAGATCTCTATTCTCAGCTGAATTTGTGGTCATGTCATTGGTGGTGGCGGCAATTTAAACAATTTTGATGTACTGTATTTTATCAAGATTTCCTTCAAATTTTACTACCGATTCTGACTGTACTACATTTTGCAGTAACATCTTCCAGTTGTTGACTACTCGATGACAAAATAAATTTTTTCTCTTTATTAATCTAGACCTCTCCTTGTATATCTTCCTGGAATGTCCTCTTGTTCTCCTGTCTTCCCCAAGTCTAAATATATCTTGACACACTTTTGGATCATTAACTCCTGATAGGATCTTGACTGTTTCTATCATGTCCCCGCATACTCTCCTATATGCTAACGTAGGTAGTTTCAGCTTTCTTAAATGATCTCCGTAGCTCATATTCTTTAAAGTTGGTAGATGCTTAGTCGCTCTTCTTTGGATATTTTCTATGGCATCAATATCTTTCATGAGGTATGGTGACCATACCTGATTTCCATACTCCAAGTGCGGTCTAACCAATGCAACATACAGCTGTTTGAAAATTTCCTCATCCAAAGATGCAAACGTCCCCCTTATAAGTTTGACTATTTTATTTGCCTTATTAACTTTGTCCGCAATATGTTCAGAGAAACCAAGTTTATTATCAATAACGTCCCCTATATCCTTTTCTGCATCCACTTCAGATATTTTCTCCCCTAAATAATACTCTCCTTCACCCACAATGCTCGTCAAAATTCTCATGAATTTACTTTTCTTTGGATGGAAACTTAACAGCCATTTCTCGGACCATTCCTTCATACAGTCTACGTCCTCTTGCATAAGTTTTACATCTTCTTGAGTTTTGATCTGTCTATATAATTTTGTGTTGTCCACATACATATACAATACACTGTCGTTTTTAAGAACTTCAGGGAGATCATTTATATATTTTACAAACAATAGTGGTCCCAACACTGACCCCTGTGGTACTCCACTTAGCACAGCTCGCTAATCAGATCTATATCTGTTTACAATTACACAGTCTTAAGTTCCAGAAAGGCCTCTATCCATCTCAGGCATTTGGATCCATCATTGTAAGTTTTGGTTTTCTCCAATAATCTTTTATGGGGAACTTTGTTAAAAGCCTTCATTAGATCAAAATAAGTTACATCTACATTATCTCCCTCCTCTAATACTTGTGTCCTCTTGTCAAGTGTTTTTATTAGTTGAAGAACTGTTGACTGTCCCTGTAGAAATCTAAATTTATTTTAACTAAATAAATTATTGCTATTCATGCGCCTCATGAGTTCTTTCCTAGTGATTGATTCCATTAACTTACACACTATGCTAGTGAGGCTAACAAGCCTATAATTTCCTGAAGTTTTATGATCTCCCTTTTTAAATATTGCTGTTTTGTTTGCTACTTTAAAATCTTCAAGAATTCAGCTCTCTTATATGAGTACTCAAAAATTATTTTTAATGGAGTTGCTAGTTCTTCACCTCCTTCCTCAAGTAGCCTTGGATGTAGCCCATCTGATCCAGGTGACATATTTCTCTTAACTTTTTTAATGGCTAACTTCATATTTGGAACTGAAAATTCAATTCTAGGTAAGAACAATCCTTGTCTTATAGGACGTTCAGGAACACCCTCCTCTGGCTCCTCAGTATATACCTCACTGTAATATTTGGCCACTACCTCAGCCTTTTCCCTTTCTCTTTTTGTATGTACTGTATATTGATATTGCTATTGTCATTTGAAATCTGTAAATCTGGGATACCAGATCTTCTAATCAATTTATCCTACACATATTTCCAAAATATTTCTGGATTTTCCTTAACATTTCTAGCTAGGACTTTTTACTTCTCTCCTGATCTCAATTCTATCTTGATTGTTGAGCCTTTTATATATCCTTTCCACTTCCTGGAACTCTCTGTCTCCACTATTTCTATACATTCTCAAATGTTTTTAGCTAGCCCATAGCCGCTTCTTTCTTATAATCTTAGACCAAAGTTGTCAATTCATTGGCAATTCATTATTTGTCTTGTTTCCTCAATAATGATTTGTCTTTCATAATTTTGGATAGCACACATTCATTTCTCACTTCCTATAACTTTTTGGTGTAAATTTCTGCCATATTTCCTCTATATCCCCTACACCCAAATATTCCTCCCAGTTAATATTCAGTCTATGTCTTAGCTTTTCATAGTCTGCGTTTTCATAAAGGTAAATTATCTTACAATAAGTTTTGGGTTCCCCTTCAACAATACAATTAAAAGTTATCCAAGCATGATCGCTTCTCCCAACTGGGCTCTCTGCTTTGATATCCTCTAAAAAATTTTCAGTACTAGAAAAGATCAGATCTAAAATGCTCCCTCTTGACTCCCATCTATACCTTGTAATTTATCTAATATGCTGTGTGGGGAAGCAATCCTTGACAGTTTCAATAAACTTAAATTAAGTACTATTTCTTCCCTCTTTTGTTGCACAGTTTTGCCAGTTTATATTGGGCATATTAAATTTACCTCTGAGTATCTTGTGCTCTGTTGGTTTATTGTTTATTTCATGTATTAATCGAATTAAGTTGTAATTTCCAATCATGTCCATACTAGGGCTTCTATAAATAGATGCAATTAGTACCGTTTCGTCAGTGACTTATAATTCAATACACAAATGCTCTCAGTAAGCCTGTTTCATAATTATTTTTGTGAAAGATATATCCTTTCTAACATATTATACCCCTACCCTCCTATTTATTAAATATACTTTTTTTTTCAATATATCATACCCATCTATACTATATCCAGCCAACATTTTTTCATATCTGAAATTTTTTGGCTTAACTTCCTGCAGTGCAATAATACATGGTTTTTCTTCATATCGTCTTCATGTCTAGATTAGCGAACCCACTTAAAAGAGGGTTTGCTATTCTGTACAAGAAGATTATTGGGTTCGTTATTCTTTACATGGAAATAATCGGCTTCGCTGTTCAATACATGAACACTTCGGTTCCAGACATTTCAATAACTTTTTCAGAGAGGTGTGCACGAGACATATTGAGCTTAATTCTATAAAACTTGGTTGACCTAGAATGACAGCTTAAATTGGTGAATCGTTCTTTTCACATAAACCTAAACACCATCGAGGAAGGGCACCTAATAGTCAAGTCTGGGAATAGTTGAGCACAGAGACCAACAGACACGCCTGCCAATAATCAAAAATGTCGTGAGACCTGGATCAAGTATTCACAGAGACAAATGGCGAGCTTACAAAAATCTAGCTCATAATCCAAACTACCACCACAGAACTGTCAATCATTCTTTGCACTTCGTTGACCCGCAGATAGGCATTCACACACAACATATAGAATCATACTGGGCAAAGTACAAGGCTAAAATCAAGAATATGCGAGAATGCAGAATGCAGGGATCGATATTTCGATATGGCTGGCTCTAGAACTAGAGGTCATAGTTTGAAGCTTCGTAAGAAAACTTGTTTGCAGGATGTAAGGAAATACTTTTTCAGTGTAAGAGTAGTTGATAATTGGAATTCGCTAAGCGAGGAGGTAGTTAATGCTATCTCAATCCATAGTTTTAAGGACAGGTACGATAAGTATCACTAAGTCTAAAAATGGAACCGATCAGGAGACGGGAAGATACGAGCTTTGGGCTCTTTCCCGTAAACACAATTAGGTAATCACAATTAGGTAATCACAAGGTTATTTAAATCAATTCATGTGGCTGGAACAAAATACGGTTGACAGGTTATCAGGGTTCTGTAATGCAATCGCCATACAGTATCCTTTCAATAACTAAGTTTTTTTTAGCAGGATTTTTATGGAAATTAAATATTATGTTAGTTTAATTTTTCATTTGTCAATAAATAAGTTCATAAATAATATCTTGTTAAAGGTTTACTTTTCTTTACATGAAGACATTTGGGTTGGCCATTCTTTACATGGGAATCATTGGGTTCGCTGTTCTTGACATGGAGAGGTTGGGTTCGCTAATCTTGACATGATCCAGTTTATATATATATATATATATATATATATATATATATATATATATATATATATATATATATATATATATATATATATATATATATATATATATTTTTTTTTTTTTTTTTTTTTTTTTTAACTAGTCAAGTTTGGTTGTTCCCTCCTTCTGTTTGGCCCTATACCACCATCTATTTCTTTATTCTCTTCAAAGTCATTTTCTCTGGAGGGCCTCTCACCCTGTATATCCAGTTTCCCGACTGATCCTCCTGCTCCTTCATTTTGGCTTCCGATATCAGAATTTTCATGTTCTCTCTCTGTGTTCTTGTAAGATCATATTGAATTGTTACATCTCTATACTCCCCATTTCCTTTCAAATTTCTCGTTGCCGTATAAAGATCATACTTAGCCATCACAGTATATAAACATACAAGTAGAGGCCTCGGTTTTGGTGCATTTGCCTGGTATTTGCCCAGTCTTACTATTTTCATGATAGTACCTGATTGTAGGTCTACTTCCAGTCTCTCGATTTAATTTTGCCATAAACCCTTTATCCTCCTCTTGTCTCTTAAACCCTCTCTCTCTCTCTCTCTCTCTCTCAATACTTTCTGGTATTCCATAGACGACTAAATTATTTCTTCGAGCGTGCTCCTCTCTCATTTCACGCATTTGCTCTTCCTGATTTCTCTTCATTTCTTCCCGTAGTTACCTATCACTATCACAAAGCTTTTCCTCTCAATTCTCCAGTTCATTCTTAAAGTTCCGATTTCGTCCATTCTTTACCACATCTGCATAGCTCACCCCAGCACTTTGATCAGCTGCTGTGCCCTCAAGAGAAACAAGCTTTGCCTCCACACTGCTTAGCCTATTTTTCATATATTTGCACAAACTTTCATTATTGTCTACGACTTCCTTTATGACAACAGACTTTGCTTTAACCATCCCTAACCTATTATCCATAACCTTGATTGTGTTGTTTTCCTCCTTCACAAACTCAATAATCCCACCCAATTTGTCCTCCACCACAGCCTGTCCATTCATCATTGCCTTATCTTCTTCCTCAAGGTTTTGTATAGTTTTGTGAATTTGAATAAAACCCTTCTTGCAGAAGTTAAAGCACCATGTAACCTGCTCATTGACCTCGCCATATAATCATACATCTCCTAGGGCATGTCATCACATTCTATATGATACCATATTTTATAGACCTCACAAGCCACTGCTTTATCTCCATTCTTCACCTTTACTTCACAAATACTGCTCTCATACTAATCAAACTTAATGATTTAGTGCCATTTCCCTTAACAGTAACCATTCTATATGTACATAGATATCGCCTTCTATGATTTCTAAGTTAAGAACTAATTATTCTTATTGCAAGGACTAAAAATATGGTGATGATGCCGATAATAACGATCCTGTATCGAGTGTTAGTACTACTTTATTATTAACATTATTGTTAACATTTTTATTACAGTGTGATTATTGTTATTATAATTTTTATATACTGTTAACTCCAGGTAATCTTCATTTTCTAAGAATGCTATATTTCTTTTCACTGTATATAACACCTTCTTACTTATTAGTTCAATTACATGTCTACTTATAACTGTACTCTTAGTTTTGTAAAAGAATAGCCATTGTCAAATGGGAATTTTTGTTTGTTTGTTTGTAAGGGGGGGGGTTTGTTTTGAGGGCATATGACTCTTTTCCGTAAGCACAATTAGGTAATTACAAGACGTCATATTGGTGACAGATATCTATTCCGTAACTTTGTTGATAGCCTATAAAGATACTATTTACAAAAGGGACAAAAAGGTGAATATAATTACGTACTTTCATTTGACATTACATGAATCGAAAAAGTATTAGTAAAATTAAATAAGCGCCACCGTGAGCTATGTTAGGGATCTATGTAGTTTCCTTTGGAACAGACAGCTGGTGGAAATAGCCTAGAGTCCATTGCGCACAGAACGCCTCAGATGCTCACTTGTTTGTTATGTTGACTGCTGCTGTCGAAAATGGAGGAGGATTCTCAAAATCAAGGTAATACATTGCTTTTTTCTTTAATTGTATCACTACTGTCGAATTTTTTTGTTTTTGTTTTTATTAAACTTCATGACGGATGGTGTGATGTGAATGCCTATACCAAGGATGTACATACATATATAGGTGAAAGAGTGTGAATATATTTATAGGAGTTGGGAATAGTCCGATGGATAAGGATGACTATGGGATAGGACACTAGTCACCTTGAAATCGTGGACTGGGTGAATTCATTAACGGCAGTTTTTATACGGAATTTCCCAAATAATGATAAAGGATGACCGCCAACGCTCGTCGACACAACTTCCATGAACCCACATTACTTTATTACCATTCGAATGCTTAGAATCTTATCGTAAACTACGTTACCTTGATAGCTTACTTTTGTCAGTACTAAATTCCGTTTAGCTGCATTGCGCAATTGTTCTGAACACATAAAAGACTGAACATTAATTTTGGCCCGTATAAGAGCTTCACACAGGACAGCTGTTTAGTTAGTAGAGATAAAATTCGATTTATGCACCCCTTCAAGTTTTGGACTGAGGCATTTTTTTCTGATGTGTTTTGAATTAATCTGATAATTTTCTCCGAAAATCAATATTGTTTATGTTAGGGCCGACGATGGGGAGCAGTGGGGTATTTAAATAACCTTATTTAACTAACATAGCCTAACTAACCTAGCCTAGCTCAAATTTGAAGCCTTACACACCTTAGTAGGCTGAACATGCGCATTTATAGAGCAACGCGGCGCATATCAGAAAGTGGTGGTAATCTCGATATCTCGGGTATGCAATGGAAGGGGATCGTAAAACGAATATTGACCATTAACATCATCGAGTGAATACAACTGCCCTAAACTAGCTTGTATAGATGGCGATGATCATATATGGAGCTTCCTTTCACCAGTAGTAAATCTTGGCACTATATATGTAATATAACTTTTAGTTGCATTTACTTTGGGATTTCTTTATTAGTTTGCCAATATCGCATAGGCCTGTATGTATATGAAGTATAGAATATTCTCATATTTAGTGGTCACATGTTTTTTTAGACACACTAAGACCCCACCTCCTAACATATCCACAATTATGTGATACATTTTCAAAGCGGGAGTTAATGGGTAGGAAGACATACAGAACTGGCTCATATTTTCCCTGTGCCTTACATGTATTTGTCATATTAAGGTTTATGAATGTGCTTTTCAAAGGAGTTGTGATCTAATGTAGAAATAGAGTAATGAACTAAACTGCTATTTAACCACACTGATATTTCCAGTCCCCCCCCAAATAAATGAGCAGACAGCTATTAAAATACAGTCCAGCTTTGATTATGAGGAGCTCACGAAGAATTGGCACCTAAATTTTTGTATAGGTCCTAATTCTTCTGTTTGGTTTAGTTTTTTTTTTTTATTACTTTTTTATATGATTTGATAGTTTTTCTAAAGTTAGAGGAATTAAAAGTGAATCCAGAGAGGCTTATGAGAGGAATCTCCCATAATTATGCCAAAAATTAGACGATTTATTGCAAGAGATATGAAAATGTCTCCAGTACTTGGGTCCCCGACTCACAATGTTCCACCGCTATGGCAGAAGCCCATAAATTAATAATAAATAAATTTTTCTACTTACCTAGCTTGTATGGTAAATTAAAACTTTGCGCAATGAACAGTTTGTGTGCATGGCATATGAATACACAGCTAGCAGCACTGCTGTGTTTGCATATATACAGTTGATGGCTTTCTTTATTTATTTGTTTATGTATTTAGTTATTTGAAGGATTATATTGAATTTATTTTCAAATTTAATGAACACGGCCGTAAATACAATTTTATGCGAAACTATATGTTGAGTGTGGCTGACAAATACATTGTCATGTGGCATCATTGTACACGTATACAGTAACCCCTCATTTATCGCGGGGGTTCGGTTCCGGGACCGCCCGCGATTGGTGAATTTCCGCGAAGTAGGAACACCTAAATATATATATATATATATATATATATATATATATATATATATATATATATATATATATATATATATATATATATTTTAAGATGATTATGACACCAGGACGGGCCAAAAAATGATAAAATAAGACAGCCTTTATCAGGCTGTAAAGAGAAACAGAGATGGAGTGTAATGACCTGTCAGATGTGAAGAGATTATAAGAGATGCGTAATGAATATCCAATTCTATACCTCTGCATTACTTTCGTGATGTCAGTTCCAAAAATTCTCCTTAGATCTTATTATTATTATTTTAATTATTATTATTATTGTTATTATTATTATTATTGGCAACAATAATTTTCCTTTGATGATGATTGTGGAGATTATTATTATTATTATTCTTATTATTATTATTATTATTATTATTATTATTATTATTATTATTATTATTATTATTACGAATATGTAATTAAACCATTATTTTTACAATTAATAATGTAGTTTTGGTTGAATGAACAAGAGTTAATTAAAGATTCTCTCTCTCTCCTCCTCTCTCTCTCCTCTCCTCTCTCTCTCTCTCTCTCTCTCTCTCCTCTCTCTCTCTCTCTCTCTCTCCTCTCTCTCTCTCTCTCTCTCTCTCTCCTCTCTCTCCAACATTCTATTCTTCCTAACCCCCCACACACTCTTTGTCCCAGCCAACTAGGGAGGGGCACTGTTCACAGTTATTAAAGTAAATAAACCAACAGATGTACAAACAAAGATGAGCCCTTAATAATAATAATAATGATAATGATCTCCACAATCATCATCAAAGGAAAATTATTGTCTCCAATAATAATAATAATAATAATAATAACAATAATAATAATAACAATAATAATATTAATAATAAGATCTAAGGAAAATTATTGGAATAGACATTATGAAAGTAATGCAGAGGTATATTAAAACCCAGCAGAGCACTGGATAGTCATTACACATCTTTTATAATCCCTTCACATCTGACCGGTCATTACACTCTCCATCTCTGTTTCTCTTCACAGCCTGATAAACGCTGTTTTATTTTATCATTTTTTGGCCTGTCCTGGTGTCACAATAATCTTTAGAATTTTTTTTTTTTCCAAAAAAAAAAAAAAAAAAAATCCGCAATGCACTGAATTCGCGATAAGTGAACTGCAAAATAGCGAGGGAGTACTGTATATCAAATTAATGGTTTAATTTATTTTTTTATGTATTTGGTTATTTGAAGGAATTAGATTTAATTTATTTTCAAAATTGCCAAATACATAGCCATAAATACTGTCCTCATGTTAAATACTTTGCTGAGTGTTGCGAAAGAATACGTAGTCAAGTGCCATTAGACTGAGAAAAAGAACCATCTCGCAGTTTACTCTCACACACTATATTGTTATTGTCCTCATCTGCTTTCGTTAGTTTTGTTCATTAATGGCCTTATGATGTCTCCCAAGCATAGTGGTAATATTTCTGATGGCAGTACTGTAAAGAAAAGGAAAGCCATCACCAAGGAAATTGAAGTTGAAATAGTAAAACGCTCAGAATAGGGAGAAAGTGCTACGGACATTGCCGCTTACTGGGGTTAGCCCGTTTGACCATGGTGATGATCATTAAGGATTAAGATTGCATCCTTACGCATGTGAATGATTCTGCTCCAATGATGTCCTCTGTGATTGTTAGGCAGCGTAGTGGCCTTATGATCGAGATGGAGAGATTGCTAGTGCTTTGGCTTGATGATCAGCATCGACAGTGTATACCAGTAAGCCTCATGTTGATACAGGAATAGACTAAGAGACTGTTCGATAGTGTGAAAAGGGGGAAGGGAGTGAAAGCGAAGGATTGTGGCCAGCAGGGGTTAGATTAATCATTTTAAGAGTCGTAATAATTTGCATTACCTAAGGGTGAAAGGTGTAGCTGCTAGTGGTGATGAGAAAGCAGCTAAGGAGTTTTTCAGTGTGTTAGCAGAAATAATTAAGGAAGGGGTTACTGTGCTGAGCAAGCATTTAATGTGGATGAGCCTGACTTGTTTTGGAAGGGTATGCCTAGTTGAACATACATCGCCAAAGAGGAGAAGACCGCATCAGGCCATAATGTCGGCAAGAAGAGACTGATTTTTTTTCTTGGGGCTAATACTGCTGTAGACTTCAAGCTGAAGCCCTTGTTGGTTTACTTTGCAGAAAATCCAAGGGCATTTAGAAAGGTCAACTACCAGTCACCTGCAAGTCGAACAAGAAGGCTTGGATAACCCCTCAGATATTTGAGGACTGGTTCAGCAACCATATTGTGCCAGAAGTGACTGTGCTTCCAAGGGTCTGCTCTTTAAGGTTTTGCTAGTCTTGACAATGCCCCTGGTCACCCTCCCCATTTGGATGACTTTCATCCTAATGTAAAGGTGGTTTATCTTCCTAATACCACTTCCCTGCAGCAGCCAATGAATCAGGGGGCCATTGCCTCTTACAAGGCCTCGCAGAGCAACAGAGAGGGACAAGAACTTTACTCTTAAGGTGTTTTGGAAGTTGTACAATATACTCTGTAAAAGGAAAATAGCATTAATAATTAAGGAAAATAAAGTTAATAATAGAAATACAGTACTGTATTTACTTTTGTGGATGATTGTTGCTGGCATACATGGATGGTGTTGGAGGAGGGAGATTGATTTTTGGAAGGAGAGTCCCCTTCCATAAAAATGCTAGGGAACTCTTCCAATACAGGCTGTATTTCTGGTGTTTTCTCTCTCTTTTCTCTTTTAAAACTGCTTCCTTGCATACTGGGACAAGGAAACGATCCAGAGAAATTTATCTTTTTCTTCTTTGGTAAATTTTTCTAAAAAATATTCATTGCATTGTCATTTACCATATTCACTACTCTATTGCGCACAGTTTTATCTGGGTGATGATTCTCAATAAAAGCCTGCACATCATTCCACTTACAAAAAATCTCTTTTAAATTCTTCACTGGACACCTTTACCCTCTCATCCCCTTTCTCCGGTGACTGCTCCTCTTGGAGAATTTCACCTGTTCACGTTGCTACTCTATTAATTAATCCATGGTAAGTTCTTCTTTGTGGTCCTCCACTAGCTCCTCCACATTCTCCTCATTGACCTCCAAGCCCAAACTTTTGCCCATGGCCACTATTTAATTCACAGTTTGAATAGCTAACTCCTGCCTGAAGCCTTCGAAGTCTCTGTCAGTTACATAACTGGGCCAAAGTTTCCTCCAGGTGGAGTTCAGTGTACGATATGAGACCTCCTTCCATGCTTTTTCAATGAGGTCAATGCAGTGGAGGATATTAAAGTGATCTTTCCAGAAATCACGAAGGGTCAAATCCGTGTCATTGGTGACATGGAAATACCTGTCAAAAAGACTCTTCGTATACAACTTTTTGAAATTAGAAATTACCTGTTGGTCCATGGGCTGGAGGATAGGAGTGGTGTTGGGAGGTAGAAGTTTTACTTTAATGAAGTAATGTATAGCGAGATCTTCCACACTTGGAGGATGGTTAGGAGCATTATCCATTATGAGGAGTCACTTAGGGGGCAAATCATTTTCGTCAAGATATTTCTTCACTGTTGGCGCAAACACTTCAATCAACCACTCTCAGAATAAAATTCGCTTGACCCAAGCATTTGGATTTGACCTCCACATTACTGGGAGGCCAGCCTTCAATATGTTATTGTGTTTAAAAACACGCAGATTTCCAGAGTGGTAAACTTAAAAAGGCTTGATCTTACAGTCCCCACTGGCATAAGCGCAGAATAATAATAATAATAATAATAATAATAATAATAATAATAATAATAAAAAACCTTTATTTCCATTACGATACAATGGGCATTCGTCAGCTGGGGCAAGCCTCAACCCCCCCACTGTGGTGCCCTACCACAGCAGTACCTGCCAGGAAACAGCTTAAACTCTCGGTCTTGAACAGGAACCGAACTTTCGACCTATTGAATGCGAAGCCAGCGCGTTACCACTGTACTAGCCAGTACAATACAAGGGTAAGCCTGTCTTTCATTGGTTTGTGGCCAGGCAGTGATTTCTCCTCTTGGATTATGTAGGTTCTTTTGGGCGTTTTCTTCCAAAAGAGTCCCGTTTCATCACAAACACTTGTTGCGGAATATCACCTTCACTCATGATATATTTTGTGAATTCCTTTACGTAAGAATCCACTGCTTTTTGGTCGGAACTAGCCGCCTCTCCTTGTCTAATGACGCTATGTATCCCAATTTGGCGACGAAAGTCTTCAAACCAGCTTCCACAGGCTTTACATTCCTCCAGTCTAGTGCCACTAGAACTCGGAGAATTCGCTACTAAATCTTGGTGGATTTGCAGATCCTTAGCACATATTATGGCCTCGCTAATACTATCTTCAACCAGCTGTTTTTCATTTATCCACAACAATAATAATTTTTCTACCTCTTCTATTACCTTTGACCTTTTCTTCGTTAATATATTTACTCCCTCAGCCACGTCAGCCACCTTTAAAATTTTTTTAGTTTTTAAAATAGTACAGATGGTCGATTTTGCCATGTTGTACTGCATGGCATGATCGGACACGCACCCCATTTTCATGTTTTGCAATTACTGTATATCTTTTTTTTGTTTCCACTGTTATGGGTCTGGGGTGTTTGACGCTAATATCACTAACACTTTTAACTTTCTTAGGAGCCATAATAAGGGCTATATTAAAAGTAAAACAATGGAAAATAAGCAAGAACTACGATCAGATCACGAACGAACAACACAGCGCGGACACCAATGCAGAACTGAGAGCAGCCGAATGGAACACGTGGTGGCTTGGCCAACACATTTTTGTTCATGGGTGAGGGTCAAAATTTGTTAACAATTTTTTTCGTGGGTTGGTTTGTTTATGGGTTGGGGTCACCACTATATATATATATATATTATATATATATATATATATATATATATATATATATATATAATATATATATATATATATATATATATATATATATATATATAACAGTAACCCCTCGTTTATTGCGGGGGTTCGGTTCCGGGACCAGCCGTGATAGGTGAATTTCCGCGAAGTAGGAACACCAAAAAATATATATATATATATACAGTGATCCCTTGTTTATTGCGGGGGTTAGGTTCTGGGACCGACCGCGATAGGTGAATTTCTGCGAAGTAGGATCACCCTATATGTACATAGGTATTTTACATTTATTTTTACGTTTACTGTATAATCCCTCCCTGTACAGTACTGTTAACAAAGCACCCTTTACTTCATAAATAACAGCATGCAAGAGTAAATTTATATGAAATTGATAGGTAAACTTACCGTGAATGAGGTGGTAATGACATGACATACTCATATACGTAGGTATTTTACAATTATTTATACGTTTACTGTATAAACCCTCCCTTCACTGTTAAAAAACCTCCCTTTACTTTATAAATAACAGCATGCAAGCGTAAATTTATATGAAAGTGATAGATAAACTTACCGTGAATGAGGTGGTAATGACATGACATACTCATATACATAGGTATTTTACAATTATTTTTACGTTTACTGTATAAACCCTCCCCTGCGGCCGACATCCGCAAATGTTCTTCCTTCTTTCAGCATATCTAACAGTTTCACCTTATCTGTTATGGTTAACATCTTCCTTTGCCGCTTAGGCTCATTACCAGAAGCCTTTGAAGATGAAAGACATTTGGGAGGCATTGCAAAGGTTGAAATACGTGAGTAAAAAAAAATCACAAGCACAACGCAAACGGCGCACATGTTAGGTAGACTGAACGAGTGAGGCGAGACAATGGAAGATGGTGGGAGAACCAAGCTTTAATCAAAAAGCCAATCAGACCCCATGATGCAGAACATACAGAAAAACAATTATGTGATTCGTCGTCTCCCACCCTTTCATCCAATAGCATTCCATGAACTATCTCACGTAGGTGCGAGCTTTTGCGTTTTCCAAGACGCCAATACATTGTACGCTATCGTACAGTATTCCACATGGTGCAATACTGTGAGTTATATGTTTAAATTTATGTTTTTTACAAATTTTTGCTGTTTTTTTTTTATTTTTAGGCTAGGAAATACTTGTTTTATCAATAAACTAATGAAAATTTCAATGTGTACTAGCTCACGTAGATGCGACCCTTTTCGTTTTCCGAAACGCTGATACCGGTATCGTATTTTACATGGTGCAATACTGTTAGTATTTATGTTTTGTACTATCTTTTACTGTTTTATTATTCTTAGGCTAAGAAATACGTTTTTTTTTATCAATAAAATAATGAAACTACTGGAAATTTTAATATATGATAGCACACGTAGGTGCGACCCTTTGCGTTTTCCGAAACGCTGATACCGGTATAGTACTTTCTATGGTGCAGAGTTACATGTTCAAATTTATGTTTTTTTTACTATTTCATACTGTTTTATTATTCTTAGGATGGGAAATACACTTTTTTTTATCAGTAATGAAAATTTTTTTTTCGATAAAATAATGAAAATACTAACAATTTTTATTTTTTTAAATTTTAATATTTTTGCATATACTGTACCCAGAAAATAAAAAAAAAACTGCGATACAGTGAATACGCAATAGGTGAACAGCGATATAGCGAGGGATTACTGTATATATATATATATATATATATATATATATATATATATATATATATATATATATATATATATATATATATATATATATACACACACAGTGTTCCTTCCATTATCGCGAGGGTTCGGTTCCGGGACCCGGCGCGAGACAGGAAAATCGCAGAATAGGATCAGCCTATATGTACATAGATGTTTTAATTTATTTTTACATTTACACTGTATAAACTGGATAAACCCTCCCTGTACTGTTAAGAAACCACCCTTTACTTCATAAATAACAGCATGCAAGCGTAAATTTATATGACATACTCATGTACATAGGTATTTTACAATTATTTTTACGTTTATTGTATAAACCCTCCCTGCACTGTTAAAAAACCACCCTTTACTTTATAAACAACAGCATGCAACGTAAATTTATATGTATGTGATAGGTAAACTTACGTTATCTGTTATGGTTAACATTTTCCTTTGCTGCTTAGGCTCACTACAAGAAGCCTTAGAAGATGAAGGATGCTTGGGAGGCATTGCAAAGGTTAAAATATGCAAGTAAAAAAATCACAAGCAAAACGTATTAATAAGCACAGCGTGAATGGCGCACACGAGTTAGACTGAACGAGCCTTTGTCCGAAACGCTGATAGCGGTATCGTATTTTGCATGTTGCAATACTGTTAGTATTTGTGTTTTTTACTATTTTTTACTGTTTTATTATTCTTAGGCTAAGAAATACGTTTTTTTTTATCAATAAAATCATGAAACTACTGGAAATATAAATATATATGCTAGCTCACGTAGCTGCGACCCCAATACATTGTACGCTATCGGACACTATTTCGCATAATGCAATACTGTGAGTTATACTGTACGTACGTATATCTAAATTTATGTTTTTTACTTTTTTTTAGTGTTTTGTTATTCGTAGGC
This sequence comes from Halocaridina rubra, assembly GCA_037179515.1. NCBI lineage: Eukaryota > Metazoa > Arthropoda > Malacostraca > Decapoda > Atyidae > Halocaridina > Halocaridina rubra. The sequence continues at coordinate 24,086 of JAXCGZ010005807.1, forward strand.
TGGGAAATAAATTTTTTTTATCAATTAGATAATGAAATGTTTTTTTCAATAAAAAAGGAAAATACTGAGAATTTTTATTTTTTTAATATTTTAATATTTTTGCATATACGCAAAAAATAATAATAATAATTTGCCCCCCCCAAAAAACCGTGGTACAGTGAAAACGCGAGCCAAGAAACGCGATCCAGCGAAGGATCAATGTATATATATATATATATATATATATATATATATATATATATATATATATATATATATATATATATATATATATATATATATATGGGGGGCGGGCACAATATCAAAGAATAGCCTCACTGTATTCCCTGCGTGTCGTAAAAGGCGACTAAAAGTGGACGGGGCGGGGGGACTAGGAATCCCCCCCCTTGTATCAACCTCCTGCGAGACGTCAAAGAAGAAGGGGAGTGGAGGGGAGAATAACTTCTCCCCAAACTCTAGTTTTGGGGTGTCTAAATGTGCGTGGTTGTAGTACGATAGAGAGCAAAAGATGTGAGATTGGATATATGTTTGGTAAGAGGAGGATGGATGTATTGGCATTGTGTGAGACGAAGATGAAAGGAAAAGGAGAAGTGGCATTTGGTGATGTGACAGGTAGGGTGTCTGGGGTTGAAAGGGGGAGAGCGAGAGAAGGTGTGGCATTATTGCTGAGTGAATGGATGGTAAATCAGGTAGTGGAATGGAAAGAAGTGTCATCTAGGCTGATGTGGGTGAGGGCTAGGATAGGAAGGGAATGTTGGGCTTTTGTTATTGCGTATGGGCCAGGATGTGAGAAGTGAGGAAGAGCGGGATGAATTCTGGAATGAGTTAACTAGATGTGTGGATGGTCTGAGTAGAAGGAACTATGTAGTTGTGTTGGGTGACTTGAATGCCAGAGTGGGTGATGGAGAGATAGAAGGTGTTGTAGGAAAGTATGGGGTACCAGGTGGGAATGAGAGTGGCGAGAGAATGTTAGATATGTGTGTGGAGCAAGAGTTGGTGATAGGTAATAGTTTATTTAAGAAGAAGTTAATAAATAAGTATACATGGATGAGAGTGGCAAATGGAAGAGTGAAAGAAAGAGTATTGATGGATTATGTGTTGGTAGCAAAGAGCATGATTGGTATAGTGAAAGATGTACATGCATTCAGGGGTGTGGCTGCTGGGATGTCTGATCATTTTTTGGTTGAAGCAAAAGTGGTAGTAGCAAAAGAGTGGGGAAATAGTGTGGGGGGGATGTAGAAGGGAAATAGTGAAGGTGGAAGAGTTGAAAAAGCCAGAGAAGAGACAGGTTGAGAGTGGCATATGACAGGGTGAAAGAAAGAGAAGTTGGGGAGGAAGGGGAGGAATGGGGGTTGATGAAAGAATGTTTTGTGGGACATGCAAGTGATATGTGTGGAAAGAGGTTTGCTGGAGGTGGCATGAGAAGGGGCAGCGAGTGGTGGAATGAAGGGGTGAAAATGAAGGTGGAAGAGAAAAAGAGGGCTTTTAAGGAATGGCTGCAGTGTAAAAGTAGGGAGAAGTATGAAAGATATAGGGAGAAAAAATGTGGAAACCAAGCGGAAGGTAGAGGAAGAGAAGAGGTTGGCAAATGTTAGGTGGGGACAGGATTTTAGTAGGTCATATGAGGAGAATAAAAAGAAGTTTTGGAATGAAGTGAAGAGAGCAAGGAAGGGTGGATTGAGGATGGAAGAGACAGTGAAAGATGTGAATGGACAGATGTTAAGAGGGAACGGTGCAAGGAAAAGATGGGCAGAATATTTTGAGTGCTTGCTGGATATTGAGGAAGATAGAGAGGCAGCTATAGTGGCAGTGGGAGGAGTTCAAGGGCCAGTAATGGGAGATGAAAATGAGAGAGAGATTACAAGAGAGGAGGTGAAAAGGGCATTGTATGAAGCGAAAGCAGGTAAAGCACCTGGAATGGATGGTGTGAGAGCGGAGATGTTGAAAGAAGGGGGTGTGACTGCATTGGAATGGTTAGTGAGAGTGTTTAATATATGCTTTATGTTGTCATTGGTGCCAGTGGATTGGGTGATTGCCTGTATAGTGCCCCTATACAAAGGTAAGGGAGATATGTATGAATGCAGTAATTTTAGGGGTATAAGTTTGTTGAGTGTGGTAGGAAAAATGTATGGTAGGATACTGGTTAATAGGATTAGGGATAAGACAGAATATGTGATCACGGAAGTGCAGAGTGGTTTTAGGAGAGGTAGAGGTTGTATAGATCAGATTTTTATAGTTAGGCAGTTATGTAAGAAATATTTAGCAAAGGGTAAGGATGTGTTTTTTGCATTTTTGGATCTGGAGAAAGCATATGATAGAGTTGATAGAGAGGCTATGTGGAATGTTTTGAGATTATATGGAATAAATGGTAAATTGTTGCATGCAGTGAAGAGTTTGTATGAGGGTAGTAAAGCTTGTGTTTGGGTAGGGAATGAAGTGAGTGAGTGGTTTCCAGTGAGTGTGGGACTGAGACAGGGATGTGTGATGTCACCATGGCTGTTCAATATGTATATTGATGGAGTTGTAAGAGAGGTGAATGAGCGAGTGCGTGGTCGAGGTTTGAGAATGGTAGATGGGGATGATAACGAGTGGGAGGTGAATCAGTTGCTGTTTGCAGATGATACTGTGGTGGTGGCAGATTCAGAGGAAAAGCTGTGTCATTTAGTGTCAGAATTTGTGTTAGGGTAGGGAATGAAGTGAGTGAGTGGTTTCCAGTGAGAGTGGGACTGAGACAGGGATGTGTGATGTCACCATGGCTGTTCAATATGTATATTGATGGAGTTGTAAGAGAGGTGAATGAGCGAGTGTGTGGTCGAGGTTTGAGAATGGTAGATGGGGATGATAACGAGTGGGAGGTGAATCAATTGCTGTTTGCAGATGATACTGTGGTGGTGGCAGATTCAGAGGAAAAGCTGTGTCAGTTAGTGTCAGAATTTGGAATGGTGTGTGAGAGAAGGAAGCTGCGAGTGAATGTAGGAAAGAGTAAGGTTATGAGGTGTACAAGAAATGAGGATGGCGCTGGATTGAATGTTATGTTGAATGGAGAGACACTTGAGGAGGTTAATCAGTTTAAGTATTTAGGCTCGGTTATAGCTGCAAATGGTGGAGTGGAAGCAGATGTGTGTCACAGAGTGAATGAAGGATGTAAAGTGTTGGGTGCATTGAAAGGAGTGATGAAGAATAGAGGGTTGGATATGAATGTTAAGAAAGTTTTGTATGAGAAAGTGGTTGTGCCAGCTGTGATGTATGGATCAGAGTTATGGGGTATGAAAGTAAGTGAGAGACGGAAACTAAATGTGTTTGAGATGAAATGCCTGAGGAGTATGATTGGTGTATCTCGATTGGATAGGGTTAGGAATGAAGTGGTGAGAGCAAGAACGGGTGTGAGGAGAGAAATTGCAGCCAGAGTAGATATGAATGTTCTGAGATGGTTTGGCCATGTGGAAAGGATGGATGATGAAAGGCTGCTGAAAAAGGTGATGAATGCGAGAGTTGATGGGAGAAATGCTAGAGGGAGGCCTAGGTTTGGATGGATGGATGGAGTAAGGAGAGCCCTGAATGATAGGAGGATGGATGTGAGGGAAGCAAGCGAGCGTGCTAGGAATAGAAATGAGTGTCGAGCGATTGTGACGCGGCTCTGATGGGCATCTGCTGTTACCACGGGGCTGCATCTTACAGAGATAGCCTTGTGGTAGGGGCAGTAGGAGGAGCTGGCAGTTGTGAAGCGACACAGGTTGTGGAAGAGCCGGGAGGATGGGCTGTGGCACTCCAGCAGTGCCATCTGAACGGTCGCTAGCTCCCTCGTCATTGCCCATAGAGCAAAGTAATCCCCCTATTTGTTTTCCTTTCTTGATGTCAGCTACCCCCCAATTAAAGGGGGAAACAGCCAAGGTATATATATATATATATATATATATATATATATATATATATATATATATATATATATATATATATATATATATATATATATATATATATATATATATATATATATATATATATATATATATATATATATACTGTAATCCCTCGTTTATTGCGGGGGTTCAGTTCCGGGACCGGCCGCGATAGAATTTCCGCAAAGTAGGAACACCTAATAAAATATATATATATATATATATATATATATATATATATATATATATATATATATATATATATATATATATATATATATATATATATATATATATATATATTTTATTTTATTTATTTATTTATTTATTTATTTTTTTTTTAAAGATTATTATGACACCAGAACGGCCCAAAAATGATAAAATAAAACAGCCTTTATCAGGCTGGAGAGTGTAATGACCTGTCATATGTGAAGGGATTATAAAAGATGTGTAATGAATATCCAGCTCTCTGCTGGGTTTTTAATATACCTCTGCATTACTTTCATGATGTCTATGCATCATTATTATTATGAATTTGTAATTAAACCATTATTTTTACAATAAATAATGTAGTTTTGGTTGAATGAACAAGAGTTAATTAAAGATTCTCTCTCTCTCTCTCTCTCTCTCCTCTCTCTCTCTCTCTCTCTCTCTCTCTCTCTCTCTCTCTCTCTCTCTCTCTCTCTCTCTCTCTCTCTCTCTCTCTCTCTCTCTCTCTCTCTCTCTCTCTCTCTCTCTCTCTCTCTCTCTCTCTCCAACATTCTATTCTACCCAACCCCCCACACTCTCTTTGTCCCAGCCAACTAGGGAGGGGCACTGTAGACAGTTATTAAAGTAAAAATAAACAACAGATGTACAAACAATGATGATCCCTTAATAATAACAATTACAATAATAATAATAGTAATAATAATGATATTAATTTCCACAATCATCATCAGAGGAAAAGTATTTGCTCCAGTAATAATAATAATATCTAAGGAGAATTATTGGAATAGACATCATGAAAGTAATGCAGAGGTATATTAAAACCCAGCAGAGAACTGGATATTCATTACACATCTTTTATAATCCCTTCATATCTGACTGGTCATTACACTCTCCATCTCTGTTTCTCTTTACAGCCTGATAAAGGCTGTTTTATTTTATCATTTTTTGGCTCGTCCTGCTGTCACAATAATCTTTATTTATTTATTTTTTTCTTAAAAAAAACCACGATGCACTGAATTCGCGATGGGTGAACCGCAAAATAGCGAGGGATTACTGTGTATATATATATATATATATATATATATATATATATATATATATATATATATATATATATATATATATATATATATATATATATATATATATATATATATATATATATATATATATATATATATATATATATATATATACATATACATATATATATATATATATATATATATATATATTATATATATATTTATATTTATATTTATATTTATATTTATACAGTGTTACCTCCCTTATCGCGTAGTTCGGTTCCGGGTCCCGGCGCGAACCAGGAAATCTGCGGAGTAGGATCAGCCTATATGTACATAGATATTTTAATGTATTTTTACGTTTACACTGTGTAAACCCTCCCTGTACTGTTAAAAAAGCACCCTTTACATTATAAATAACAGCAAGCAACGTAATTTTTTATGGAAGTGATAGGAAAACTTACCGTGAATGAGGTGATGATGATTTGACATACATAGGTACAGTATTTTACAATAATTTTTACGTTTACGTAAAATAGCGGCCAACATCCACAAACTTTTTTCCTTCTTTCAACATATCTAAGAGTTTCACTTTATCTACAATGGTTAAAATTTTTCTTTGCCGCTTAGGGTCACTACAAGAAGCCCTTAGAAGATGAAGGATACTTGGGAGGCATTGCAAAGGTTAAGAAATGCGACTAAAAAATCACAAGCAAAACATATTAATAATAATAAGCACAACATGTATGACGCACACGAGTGAGGCAAGACAATGGAAGATGGTGGAAGCCTTTGTCCGAAACGCTGATAGCGGTATCGTATTTTACATGTTGCAATACTGTTAGTATTTATGTTTTTTACTATTTTTTACTGTTTTATTATTCTTAGGCTAAGAAATACATTTTTTTTTATCAATAAAATCATGAAACTACTGGAAATTTAAATATGTATGCTAGCTCACGTAGCTGCGACCCCAATACATTGTACGCTATCACACACAAGCAAAACGTTTAGTAAGCACAACGTGAACGACGCACACGTGAGTTAGACTGAACGAGTCTTTGTCCAAAACGCTGATAGCGGTATCGTATTTTACATGTTGCAGTACTGTTAGTATTTATGTTTTTTACTATTTTTTACTGTTCGATTATTCTTACCCTAATAAATGCGTTTTTTTATCAATAGAATCATGAAACTACTAGAAATATAAATATATATGCTAGCTCACGTAGCTGCGACCCCAATACATTGTACGCTATCGAACACTTATTTCGCATGATGCAATACTGTGAGTTATACTGTACATACGTATATCATTCAGTTATTAGTACAATGTATATTAATTTAAAATTCATTTACTTATTTGATGATTGTACAAAATCTATTGTATTTATTCATTGTAATTTGGACCAAATATTACTTTTGTAAAGATTATACTGTACTTTTCAAAAGAGTTGGTCAATAAACGTATCTATCTCTCTATCTAAATTTATGTTTTTTACTATTTTTTACTGTTTTATTATTCGTAGGCTGGGAAATAATTTTTTTTATTAATTACATAATGAAATATGTTTTTTTCAATAAAAAAAAATGAAAATACTGAGAATTTTTTTTTTTAATATTTTAATATTTTTGCTTATACCCTTGAAATAAAATAATAATTTATCCAAAAAAGACCGCGATACAGTGAGAACGCGAACCAAGAAACGCGAATAACCGGGGGAACACTGTATATATATATATATATATATATATATATATATATATATATATATATATATATATATATATATATATATATATATATATATATACACTCACCTCTCGTAATAACATGAAGATACGTTCTTAAAAGGCTCGTGTAATATAAATTGTGTTTAATATACAGTGATCCTTCGCTGTATTGCGTTTCTTGGCTCGCGATTTTACTGTACCGCAATTTTTTTTGGCAAAAAATTTTTTTGGGGGTATATGCAAAAATATTAAAATATTAAAAAAATAAAATTTTTCAGTATTTTCATTTTTTTTATTGAAAAAAAACATATTTCATTATCTAATTGGTAAAAAAAAATTATTTCCCAGCGTATGTAAAAAATAGTAAAAATAAAAAAACAACAGTAAAAAATAGTTAAATAAATAAATTTAGATATACAGTATAACTCACAGTATTGCATCATGTGAAATAGTGTCCGATAGCATACAATGTATTGGGGTCGCAACTACGTGAGCTAGCATATATATTAAAATTTCCAGTAGTTTCATGATTTTATTGATAAGAAAACGTATTTCTTAGCCTAAGAATAATAAAGCAGTAAAAAATAGTAAAAAACATAAATACTAACAGTATTGCAACATGTAAAATGCGATACCGCTATCAGCGTTTCGGACAAAGGCTTGCACCATCTTCCATTGTCTCGCCTCACTCGTTCAGTCTAACTCACGTGTGCGCCGTGCACGTTGTGCTTATTAATACATTTTGCTTGTGATTTTATTACTCGCATATTTTAACCTTTGCAATACCTCCCAAGCAGCCTTCATCTTCTAAGGCTTCTTGTAGTGAGCCTAAGCGACCATAACAGATAAGGTGAAACTCTTAAATATGTTGAAAGAAGGAAAAAGGTTTACGGATGTCGGCCGCTATTTTATTGGCTGTGGAATAATTTCCTCTGGCGTCTACAAACTCATTACCACCTCATTCACGGTAAGTTTACCTATCACGTACATATAAATTTACGTTGCATGCTGTTATTTATAAAGTAAAAGGTGGTTTTTTAATAGTGCAGGGAGGGTTTATACAGTAAACGTAAAAATAATTGTAAAATACCTATGTACATGAGTATGTCATATAAATTTACGCTTGCGTGCTGTTATTTATGAAGTAAAGGGTGGTTTGTTAACAGTACAGGGAGGGTTTATTCAGTTTATATGGTGTAAGTGTTAAAATAAGTTAAAATATCTATGTACATATAGGCTGATCCTACTCCGCGATTTTCCTGTCTTGCGCCGGGTTCCGGAACCGAACCTTCGCAATAATTGAAGGAACACTGTAAATAGTCAATTTCCATAAAGAATAATGGTAGTAGACATAGATACGTTCAACAACCATACATAAACACACTATTCCAAAGAAATAAGATAAGTAAAACATATTTTACTAGTACATAACAAAGCTGAAATACCTGTGATTATATATATTAAAATACAAATAGTGTACAATATTAAAGATATACAGATTTGCAAATAATTACTGTACAGTAAACAGATTAACGCACTCTATTATGCAGTGGGCAACTGACATACTGGGATATGCATCGTGGCAGTGAGCACGTGACTTAAGCGGTAGAAGAGGAGGGGGAAGCGTAGAACAAACCCCTATCTGCAAACCTAAGCAGAGATAAAATAAAAATAAATTCATAAAACCAAAACTAGAATTTTTTTTTTTTAATCATTATGCAGTTCCTGAACTACTGTAAAAAAATAATATATAAAATATAAATCACATTCTACTCAGTCTATATACAGTGAGCAACAGGCATGGGACGAACGTGGTGGCGGTGAGCACGTGACTTAAGCGATCGGAGAAAAGGAGGGGGAATTGGTAGAATGAACCCCTAGCTGCAAAAATAAACAAAGATAAAATAAAAAAAATTAACAAAAGGAAGACTAGAAAACTCATATTTTTTATTCAGCAAAGTTTGAATATAATAATGTAGTACAGCACTAAAGATGTAACAAAAAAAAACTTAAAAAATTACACAGGTGTACTCACTCTATATACGATGGGCAACATGCATACTGGGACGAGTGGGGTAGCGATGAGGAGGTGACTTAAGCGGTAGGAGAAGAGGAGGAGGAAGGGGGAGAGCTAACCCTTGGTTGTAGTTGGGGTTCATACTAGGTGAAGAGAGGCTGAAGTGGCAGCATGGTGGGAAACTGCTTCCGAGGCAGTCGCTTAGTTATTAAGCTGATCCATTTTTTCTGCTCTTTATTACGCGTGTTACTCTCATATTTTGATTTTTTTTACTATTGTTTTCAAGAGGCGTTATTCCAATTTCGCGTCGTATAAATACGCTTAAAAAGTGAGGTGAATGTATATATATATATATATATATATATATATATATATATATATATATATATATATATATATATATATATATATATATATATATACAGTGTTCCTTCAATTATCGCGAAGGTTCGGTTCCAGGACCCGGCGCGAAACAGGAAAATCGCAGAGTAGGATCAGCCTATATGTACATAGATATTTTAATTTATTTTTACGTTTACACCGTATAAACTGTATAAACCCTCCCTGTAGTGTTAACAAACCACCCTTTACTTCATAAATAACAGCATGCAAGCGTAAATTTATATGACATACTCATGTACATAGGTATTTTACAATTATTTTTATGTTTACTGTATAAACCCTCCCTGCACTGTTAAAAAACCACCCTTTACTTTATAAATAACAGCATGCAACGTAAATTTATATGTACGTGATAGGTAAACTTACCGTGAATGAGGTGTTAACGAGTTTGTAGACACCAGAGGAAACTATTCCGCAGCCAATAACAGCTTTACGGCTGATATTCATTGAGGCCAAAATAGCAGCCGACATCTGTAAACCTTTTTCCTTCTTTCAACATATCTAAGAGTTTCACCTTATCTGTTATGGTTAACATTTTCCTTTGCTGCTTAGGCTCACTACAAGAAGCCTTAGAAGATGAAGGATGCTTGGGAGGCATTGCAAAGGTTAAAATATGCGAGTAAAAAAATCACAAGCAAAACTTATTAATAAGCACAACGTGAACGGCACGCACGTGAGTTAGACTGAACGAGTGAGCCGAGACAATGGAAGATGGTGCAAGCCTTTGTCCGAAACGCTGATAGCGGTATCGTATTTTACATGTTGCAATACTGTTAGTATTTATGTTTTTTACTGTTTTATTATTCTTAGGCTAAGAAATACGTTTTCTTATCAATAAAATCATGAAACTACTGGAAATATAAATATGTATGCTAGCTCACGTAGCTGCGACTCCAATACTTTGTACGCTATCGGACACTATTTCACATGATGCAACACTGTGTTATACTGTATATCTAAATTTATGTTTTTTACTATTTTTTACTGTTTTATTGTTTGTAGACTGGGAAATAATTTTTTTTATCAATTAGATAATGAAATATGTTTTTTTTTTCAATAAAAAAATGAAAATACTGAAAATTTTTATTTTTTTAATGTTTAATATTTTTGCATATACCCCCCCCCAAAAAAAATTGCCAAAAAAAATCGTGGTACAGTGAAATCGCGAGCCAAAAAACGCGATTCAGCGAAGCATCACTGTGTATATATATATATATATATATATATATATATATATATATATATATATATATATATATATACACACAGTAATCCCCCCCTTATTGCGGTAGTTTGGTTCTGGGACCCGGCGCGAGACAGGAAAACCGCTAAGTAGGATCAGCCTATATTTACATAGATATTTTAATTTATTTTTATGTTTACACTGTATAAACCCTCCCTGTACTGGTAACAAATCACCCTTTACTTCATAAATAACAGCATGCAACATAAATTTATATGATAGTGATAGATAAAATTACGGTGAATGAAGTGATAATTACATGACATACTCATGTACATAGGTATTTTACAATTATTTTTATGGTTACGTAGTGTATAAACCCTCCCTGCACTGTTAAAAAAACACCCTTTACATTATAAATAACAGCAAGCAATGTAAATTTTTATGAAAGTGATAGATAGAATTACGTGAATGAAGTGGTAATTACATGACATAATCATGTACATAGGTATATTACAATTATTTTTACGTTTACTTACTGTATAAACCCTCCCTGCACTGTTAAAAAAACACCCTTTACATTATAAATAACAGCAAGCAACGTAATTTTTTATGAAAATGATAGGAAAACTTACCGTGATGAGGTGATGATGACGTGACATACATAGGTATTTTCCAATTAATTTTACGTTTACGTACTGTATAAACCCTCCGTGCACTGTTAAAAAAACACCCTTTACAATATAAATAACATCGAGCAACGTAAATTTTTATGAAAGTGATAGGAAAACTTACCGTGAATGAGGTGATGATGACGTGACATACATAGGAATTTTACAATTATTTTTACATTTACTTACTGTATAAACCCTCCCTGCACTGTTAAAAAAACACCCTTTACATTATAAATAACAGCAAGCAATGTAAATTTTTATGAAAGTGATAGATAGAATTATGGTGAATGAAGTGGTAATTACATGACATAATCATGTACATAGGTATATTACAATTATTTTTACGTTTACTTACTGTATAAACCCTCCGTGCACTGTTAAAAAAACACCCTTTACAATATAAATAACATCGAGCAACGTAAATTTTTATGAAAGTGATAGGAAAACTTACCGTAAATGAGGTGATGATGACGTGACATACATAGGAATTTTACAATTATTTTTACATGTACTTACTGTATAAACCCTCCCTGCACTGTTAAAAAAACACCCTTTACATTATAAATAACAGCAAGCAACGTAAATCTTTATGAAAGTGATAGGAAAACTTAACGTGAATGAGGGGATGATGACGTGACGTACATAGGTATTTTACAATTATTTTTACGTTTACGTACTGTATAAACCCTCCCTGCACTGTAAAAAAACGCCCTTTACATTATAAATAACAGTAAGCAACGTAAATTTACATGAAAGTGATAGATAAAATTACGGTGAATGAAGTGGTAATTACATGACATACTCATGTACATGGGTATTTTACAATTATTATAAATAACAGCATGCAACGTAAATTTATATGTACGTGATAGGTAAACTTACCGTGAATGAGGTGATGACGATCTTTCTTGACCCCGGAGGAAATTATTTCGCAGCCAATAAAAGCTTTACGGCTGCCTTTTGGGGGAGAAGAACATGATAATGGGGAGTTGTTGTCGCTGTTTCTTCATTTGTTGGAAGATGGTATGGTAAGGAATCATGGCATCGTCGAGAAAATTACAGAAGGTCGCCGAACGAACCATATTATCGTCATATTCCTGCGAGAGTTGTTGGAGTGCTTTAAAATGTTCATACATGGCTGCCAAACGTTCGAGTGTAAGGCCAGGTTCTTCAATTTCTTAGTGCGTTTCCTCAAGTTCTTCCTCTTTTTCGCTCGCTGATTTCGTCATTTCTTCCAAGTCTTCATCAGTCAAAGGCTGCGAGTGGCAGTCAATCAGTTCATTCTCATCTTCGGGAGTCATATCTTTAAAGCCTTCTCCTCCTAGCAATGCAGCCAACTTCACAGCTTTCGCAACTGCCGACTTTTTTCCAGCTGGCATTGATTGTGGCTGACTTCATCTCTTTGATTGCTTTCTGAATATTTTGTAGGCATATGGCAATCGTGTAATTACACCAGTATGTCTTCACTGAGAAGTCTTTGTCCGAATCCATGGCTTCAACAAGGTTTGCCAGGGCATTTCGTGTGTAGAGGGCCTTGAACACACGAATAATGCCTTGATCCATAGACTGAATCAGTGACGTCATATTCGGTGGCAGGAACTTAACTTGAACACCGTCATATTGGAGATTGGTTTCGTGGCCACCAGCATTATCCATCAAAAGAAGGACTTTAAATTCAAGGCCTTTTTCCGCAAGATAAAGTTTTACCTGAGGGATAAAGCATTGGTGAAACCAGTCCAATGAAAGGCTTTTCGTGATCCATGCCTTAGGGTTATGCATCCAATACACTGGCAGCAGATTCTTATTCTTGTTCTTCAAAGCCCTAGCATTCTCTGACTTGTAGATAAGCCCGGGCTTTAACATGAAGCCCGCAGCATTCCCGCACATGATGAGGGTAACGCGATCTTTGTGCGCTTTAAATCCCGGGGCTTTAGCTTCGTCCTTGAAGAGAAAAGTGCGCAGATGGCATTCTCTTCCAAAATAAGCCAGTCTCATCCATGTTGAAGACTTGCTCAGGAACATATTCCCTTACGGCGATAATTTTCTTGAAGTCTTCATGACGTAATTTTTTTGCGGCAGCTGTATCTGCAGAGGCAGCTTCGCCATGCACTGAAATGCTTTTTAGGCCATAGCGTGTTTGAAATTTGAAGAACCATCCCTTGCTAGCAACGAACGGTTGTATCCTCGATGGAGAATCGCTGGAGGGTCCTGGTTGTGGGTCGTCGATATCTTCTTTCTCCTCCTCTCCACGGTCGCCATTGTCGTCATCGGGTTCATTTACAGCGAATGTCTCATATAGCTTCTTCGCCTTTGTTTGTATGATATTGGTGTGTAAGCTGATGTTTTTCTTTCTGCAATCAGCAGTCCACAGGGCCAAAGCAGCTTCCATCCGCACTACTGCCTTATTGCGGGATGTTACGACCCTCTTCGCTGATTTATCAAAAGAAATGCTCGCTGTTTTCCTGATCTTTGCCTCGTCCTTTTTGATGTAGCAAACAGTAGATTCATTGAGGCCATAATAGCGTCCCACATCCACAAACCTTTTTCCTTCTTTCAACATATCTAAGAGTTTCACTTTATCTACAATGGTTAACATTTTCCTTTGCCACTTAGGCTGACTCCCAGAAGCCTTAGAAGGTGAAGGACGTTTGGGAGGCATTGCAAAGGTTAAAGTACGCGTGAAAACGCAATCACAAACAAAACGTATTAATAAGCACAACGAGACACTATTTCGCATGATGCAATACTGTGAGTTATACTGTACGTACGTATATCTAAATTTTTACTATTTTGTACTGTTTTATTATTCGTAGGCTGGGAAATAATTTTTTTTTATCAATTAAATAATGAAATTTTTTTTTCCAATAAAAAATGAAAATACTGAAATTTTTTTTTTCAATATTTTAATATTTTTGCGTATACCCAAAAAAACAAAATAATAATTTTCCCCCCCAAAAAACCGCGATACAGTGAGAACGCGAACCAAGAAACGCGATACAGCGGGGGATCACTATATATATATATATATATATATATATATATATATATATATATATATATATATATATATATATATATATATATATATATCCAGTTCTTGGAATAACGCAAAGGTAGGTTCTCAGAAGTGTGTGTAATGTAGCATTTTATTTTCCATAATAAACAATGATAATGGGCATAGATACTTTTCACAACCGTACATAGACACACTATGTCAAAGATATAAGATAAGTAAGACATATTTTGCAAGTACATAACAAAGCAGAGAGAACTGTAGCTATTTTTATTGAAAAGCAAGTAGTTAAGAGTATAAAAGATATTCAGATTTACGGTACAGTAAGCAAATTAACATACTCTATTATGCGGTGGGCAGCAGGCATACACTGGGATGTGCATGGTGGCGGTGAGCATGTAACTTAAGGGTACACCCTGGGTTATGAGGGTAGGAAGGGGTGAAGAGGACGATTTTCTGTTTTACCCATTTCTGGCAACGTTAATGTATGCTGGTGCCAGATGTAAATGGAAAGGGCTCAATTTAAACTTTTATGTAAGTATTTATAGTAAAATAATGTCATAAATGACAGTGTTTTGATATCCTTTAGTTGTGTTACATTTTACATCAATTTAACTTAGATACTTAGCGTTTCTATACTATAACTTCGTCACTAGGGATGGAAGCGAGTGTTGGAGAGTGGTAGGTGTTGTGTGAGCTCATCTGATTCACTCGCCCTTTAAGGGGACACCCTGGGTTGAGAGGGGGAGGGGGTGAGAAGGACGATTTTCTGTTTTACTAATTTCTGGCAACTTTAACATATACTGGTGCCAGGTGTAAAAGGAAACGGCTCTATCTAAACTATAAACAGCAAAAAATTGCCCTTTTTATGTAAGTATTCATAGTAAAATAATGTCATAAATGGCGATGTTTTGATATCCTTTTGTTGCATTGCAATTTACATCAATTTGACTTAGATAATCAGCGTATCTATACGATAACTTCGTCACTAGGGATGGAAGCAAGTGTTGGAAGAGTGGTATGAGGTCTTGTGGTGAGCTCATCTGATTCATTCGTCCTTTAATTCCTATGTAAACGTATGCACTTGGCAGCAAGGTGGGAAGTGCCTCCGAGGCAGTTGCTTATTTACTAAAATGAAATTTTTTTTCTTCGAATTTTTTGCACAGGCGTTATTCGTGTATTTTGTATTTTTTTACTTATTTTTTGGGGGTGTTATTCCAAGTTAGCATATTATAACAACACGTAAAAAATATATACACTGATCCCTCGTTTATCGCGGGGATTCGGTTCTGGGACCGACCGTGATAGGTGAAAATCTGCGAAGTAGGATCACAGTATATACATAGGTAGTTTACATTTATTTTTACCTTTACTGTATAAACCCTCCCTGTACTGTTAAAAAAACCACCCTTTACTTTATTAATAACAGCGTGCAAGCGTAAATATATATGAAAGTGATAGGCAAACTTACCATGCATGAGGTGATGATGACGTGACATACTCATATACATAGGTATTTCACATTTATTTTTACCTTTACTGTTTAAACCCTCCTTGCACTGTTAAACAACCACCCTTTATAAATATCAGCATGCAAGCGTAAATTTATATGAACGTGATAGGTAAACTTACCGTGAAGGCTGCTTTTTGTGAGAGAAGATTATGGCAATGGGGAGTTGCTGTCGCAATTTCTTCTTTTGTTGGAAGATGGTCTTGTAAGGAAGCATGGCATCGTCAAGAAGATTGCAGAAGGTCGCCAAACGAACCATATTGTCATGTTTTTGCGAGAATTGTTGGACTGCTTTCACATGTTTATACATGGCTGCCAGACGTTCGAGTGTAAGGCCAGGTTCTTCGATTTCTTCATGTGTTTCCTCTGGTTGTTGTTCTTCCTCTTCTTCACTCGCTGATTTTGTGATTTCCTCCAAGTTTTCATCAGTCAAAGGCTGCGAGTGGCAGTTGATCAGTTCATTCACGTCTTTGTAAGTCATATCTTCAAAGCCTTCTCCTCCAGCCAACTTCACAGCTTTCGCAACTGCCGAGTTATGGACTTCGTCAGGAGCGAATCTTTTGTAGTCGTAGATGACTTCATGCCACAGTTTCTTCCAGCTGGCATTGATTGTGGCTGGCTTTATCTCTTTGATTGCATTCTGAATATTTTGAAGGCATGTAACAATCGTGTAGTTACGCCAGTAAGTCGTCAGTGATAATCTTTTGTGCGAAACCATGGATTCAACCAGATTCGACAAGGCATTTCGTGTGTAGAGGGCCTTGAACGCACGAATAACGCCTTGATCAATAGGCTGAATCAGTTATGTTGTATTCAGTGACAGGAACTCTACTTGAACACCGTCATATTCGAGATCAGTTGTGTGGCCACCAGCATTATCCATCAATAGAAGGACTTTAAATTCAAGGCCCTTTTCCGCAAAATAAATTTTGACCTGAGGGATAAAGCATTGGTGAAGCCAGTCCGATGTGAGGCTTTTCGTCATCCAGGCCTTAGGGTTATGCATCCAATACACTGGCAGCAGTGTATTGGATGCATAACCCTTATTCTTATTTTCAAAGCCCAAGGGTTCTTAGACTTGTAGATAAGCTTGGGCTTCAACATGAAGCCCGCAGCATTCCCGCACATGATGAGGGTAACGCAGTCTTTATGCGCCTTAAATCCCGGGGCTGTAGCTTCTTCCTTGAAGAGAAAAGTGAGAGACAGCATTCTCTTCCAAAATAAGCCAGTCTCATCCATGTTAAACACTTGCTCCAGAGCATATTCGCCTTCAGCGATAATTTTCTTAAAGTCGTTGTTCACATAATCTTTAGCTGCAGCTGTATCTGCAGAGGCAGCTTTGCCATAATCCGAAATGCTCATTAGGCCATAGTGTTTTTGAAATTTGGTGAACCATTCCTTGCTTGCCACAAACGATTGTTTCCTCGGTGGAGAATCGCTGGAGGGTCCTGGTTGTGGGTCGTTTAATATCTTCTTCTCTCTCCTCTCTACGGTCGCCACTGTCGTCTCCGGCTTTGTTTGCAGCGAATGTATTGTACAGCTTCTTCGCCTTTGTTTGTATGATATTGCTGTCTTTGCTGATGTTCTTCTTTCTGCAATCAGCAATCCACAGGGCCAAAGCAGATTCCATCCGCACTATTATCTTATTGCGGGGTGTTACGACCCTCTTCGCTGATTTACTAAAAGAAATAGTCACTGTTTTCCTGATATTTGCCTCGTCCTTTTTGATGTAGCGAACAGTAGATTCGTTGAGGCCAAAATGGCGGCCGACATCCGCAAAGCTTCTTCCTTCTTTCAGCATATCTAACAGTTTCACCTTATCTGTTATGGTTAACATCTTCCTTTGCAGCTTAGGCTCACTACCAGAAGCCTTAGAAGATGAAGGATGCTTGGGAGGCATTGCAAAGGTTGAAACACTTGAAGAAAATAAATCACAAGCACAACGTATTAATAAGCACAACGTGAACGGCGCACATGTGACTTAGACTGAACAAGTGAGGCGAGACAATGGAAGATGGTGGGAGAACCAAGCTTCAATCAAAAAGCCAATCAGACCCCATGATGCAGAACATACAGAAAAACAATTATGTGATTCGTCGTCTCCCACTCTTTCATCCAATAGCATTCCATGAACTATGTCACGTAGGTGAGACGGTTTGCGTTTCCAAGACGCCAATATATTGTACGCTATCGGACAGTATTTCACATGGTGCAGTACTGTGAGTTATATGTTTAAATTTATGTTTTTTACTAATTTTTACTGTTTTTTTTATTCTTAGGCTAGGAAATACTTGTATTATCAATAAAATAATGGAAATTTCAATATGTACTAGCTCACGTAGTTGCGACCCTTTTCGTTTTCCGAAACACTGATACTGGTATCATATTTTACATGGTGCAATACTGTGAGTATTTATGTTTTTTACTATTTTTTACTGTTTTATTATTCTTAGGCTAAGAAATAAATTTTTTTATCAATAAAATCATGAAACTACTGAAAATTTTAATATATGCTAGCTCACGTAGGTGCGACCCTTTGCATTTTCCGAAACGCTGATATCGGTTTTATTATTCTAAGGCTGGGAAATACATTTTTTTTATCAATAAAATATTGAAAATTTTTTTTCAATAAAATAATGAAAATACTGAAAATGTTAATTTTATTAATATTTTAATATTTTCGCATATACCCCGAAAAAAAAAACTCGCCGAAAAAAACCGCGATGCACTGAATTCGCGATTGGTGAACCGCGATATATCGAGGGATTACTATATATATATATATATATATATATATATATATATATATATATATATATATATATATATATATATATATATATATATATATATATATATATATATATATATATATATAGTGTTCCTTCCATTATCGCGAGGGTTCGGTTCCGGGACCCGGCGCAAGACAGGAAAATCGCGGAGTAGGATCAGCCTATATGTACATAGATATTTTAATTTATTTTTACGTTTACACCGTATAAACTGTATAAACCCTCCCTGTACTGTTAACAAACATAGGTATTTTACAATTATTTTTACGTTTACTGTATAAACCCTCCCTGCACTGTTAAAAAACCACCCTTTACACTATAAATAACATCATGCAACGTAAATTTATATGTACGTGATAGGTAAACTTACCTTATCTGTTATGGTTAACATTTTCCTTTGCCGCTTAGGCTCACTACAAGAAGCCTTAGAAGATGAAGGATGCTTGGGAGGCATTCTTCTTCTTCCTCTATTTGCGTTCCCATTTTCATATGGGGTCGCATCTCTTCACTAGTCGTCTCCACTGGTTCCGGTCCATCACTTGCTCCTCCCCCAGCTGTCTCTCTCTGAGATCCTCCTTCAGTTGGTCCTTCCACCGTAGTTTAGGTCTTCCTCGTCTACGTCTGCCCTCCACGTCCATCTCCATCACTCTCACACGCACGTAGTCTTCTTCTCTCCTCTTCACATGACCGAACCACTGTAATCTCCTCTCCTGCGCTTTCGCCGACTCCTCCACCACCTTCACTGTACCTCTGATCCGGTCATTTCGTATCCTGTCCTCCCTCGTCACCCCACACATCCACCTCAGCATTCTCATTTCTGCGACATCTATCTTCCTTTCTTGAACTTTTTTCACCGGCCACGTCTCCGCTCCGTACAGCAACGCTGGTCTCACAACTGACTTGTACACATTTCCTTTCACTCTAGCACTGATTTTCTTGTCACATAGCACCCCTGATGTTCTCCTCCAGCTGTTCCACTCTACCTGGATCCTATGATCAATCTCTCTCTCTAGGTCTCCATCCTTCGTTACGTAGGAGCCGAGGTATTTGAAGGCGTCCGCCTTTGGGAGCTTGTTGTCTTGCATGAACAGGTCGCCTCCTTGTGTCACATTGCACTCCAGGTACTCGGTTTTCTGTCTGCTCACCTTCAGTCCGTAATCCTCCAGCAAACCCCTCCATAGCTCCAACCTCTCTTGCAATTCTTCACTGCTCTCGGAGACCAAAACAATATCGTCTGCAAAGAGCATGCTCCATGGTGCCTCCTTTGTCACTTCCTCCACCATCACATCCATGAGAAGGTTAAATAGATAGGGGCTAAGAGCTGATCCCTGATGGAGTCCAACTTTCACCTGAAAAGGCTCTGTAGTGCCAACTGTACTTCTTACTCTTGTTGTGGCTTCCCTGTATATGTCCTGAACTATCTTGACATACTTCTCCTTCACTCCCTTCGACCTCATACTCCTCCACACCTCGCTTCTCGGGACCTGATCATAAGCTTTTTCCAGGCCAATAAACGCCATGTACAGCCCTCTTTGCTTATCTCTATATTTTTCCATTGTCTGCCTCATTGCGAATACTGCATCCATTGTTTCTCGACCTTTCATAAAACCAAACTGCTCACTACAAACTTCTGTCTCCTCCCTCAGCCTTTTATCCAACACTCTTTCCAGCTGTTTCATAGTGTGAGATGTTAGCTTAATTCCTCTATAGTTGTTGCAACTCTGGATGTCTCCCTTTTCTTTGAAAATCGGTACCATTATACTATCTCTCCACTCGTTCGGGATAGTCTCTTCCTTCATCACCATGTTCAGGAACTTTGTCAGCACCCGTATCCCTTCTTCGCCCAAACTCTTCCATACCTCTGCAGGAATCTGGTCTGACCCTACTGACTTTCCATTTTTCATCTTCTTCAACGCTTCTCTGACTTCCGCCTCACTCACAGGGTCTACCTCTCCCTCCATTCCCACTCCTTCACCTCTTCGTATTCTTGGATTTTCCTGATTTAGAAGTTCTTTGTAGTAGTCCCTCCACCGCATTTTAATCATGTCGGGGTCAGTAAGCACTCTTCCGTTCTTATCCTTGATTTGCTTTATTGATGTTAGGTCCTTTGTCGATCTGTTCCTTTCTTTTGCTAACTTATAGATTCTCTTCTGTCCCTCCTTTGTTTCAAGGTTCTCATACATATCCTGCAGTGCTGCTGCACTCGCCTGTGCTACAGCCCTCTTTGCCTCCTTATTTGCATCATTCAACATAGCTTTACGCTCCTCTGTTCTTTCCTTGTCGTAAGCTTTCTTCATCTCTTTCTTCTTTTCTATCTTCTCTTTGCAATTTGAGGACCACCACCAAGACTCTTTTCCGTTTCTCGGCTTCTTTCCAGATGACTTTCCGAGGACTTCCTCTGCCGTACTCCTGATCACTTCACTGTTCCTTTTCCACCACTGATCCACCTCCTCTGCCTCTTCTATCCTTTGTAGTGCTTTCCTCTTGAACTCCTGCCGCACCACCTCATCCTTGAGTTTCCACCACTTGATCCTAGGTTCTCCCCTCTCGACTCCGGTCCTTCGCGTCCTTACAACCAGCTTTGCCACAACTGGGCTGTGCTGCGCTCCCACACTCTCTCCTTATAGTACTTTGCAGTCTTCCACTTCTCGGATGTTTTCTCTTCGATACAGGAGGAAGTCGATTTGACTCTCTCTGGGACCACTTCTGTATGTCCGGTAGCTGTTTTTCATGAAGAACGTGTTCAGGATCGCCATGTCAAATGCTATGGCAAAATCCAGCACGCTCTCCCCCTCCTGGTTTTTCACTCCAGTACCTTTGCCTCCTTGAACTCGTCTCACTCCATCGTTGTCATGTCCTATATGCCCGTTTAAGTCGCCGCCCACGACACACCTCTCCCCCGGCGGGACCTCCCTCTGTACTTCGTCCATTTCTTGCCAGAACGTTTCCTTCTCTGCGTCATCGCACCCAACTTGGGGGGTATATGGGCTGATCACGTTTATTGCTTCCTGACCATATAACAACTTGATCCTCAAAATCCTGCTGCTCTTCCTCACCACCTCCACCAGCTCCTCCTTGGTTTGGGGGTCTAGCACCACACCCACTCCATTTCTTCCTCTCTCATCCGCTCCACTGTATATCAACTTGTAGCCTCCACCCAAATCTCGCGCTTTATTTCCTTTCCATCTTGTCTCTTGTACACACAGTGTGTTAATCTTCCTTCTCTCCATCAAATCCGCAACTTCTCTTACTCTACCGGTCATGCTACCGATGTTAAGAGTAGCAATCCTCAGGGTATGGACTCGCTTCTTTAGCCGCACCCGTCCATATTGATGCGGTAACCCTCGTCCAGTTTCAACAGAGGTCGGGCTCCTCTGTGCGTCGCGTGAGCGGGGTACGCCCTGGCCATCTTCGGTATTCTCTCGACTGCTAGCTTGGGAGGCATTGCAAAGGTTAAAATATGCGAGTAAAAAAATCACAAGCTAAACGTATTAATAAGCACAACGTGAACAGCGCACACATGAGTTAGACTGAACGAGCCTTTGTCCTAATCGCTGATAGTGGTATAAATAACAGCATGCAACTTAAATTTATACGTACGTGATAGGTAAACTTACCTTATCTGTTATGGTTAAAATTTTCCTTTGCCGCTTAGGCCCACTACAAGAAGCCTTAGAAGATGAAGGATGCTTGGGAGGCATTGCAAAGGTTAAAATATGCGAGTAAAAAATTCACAAGCAAAACGTATTAATAAGCACATGTGAGTTAGACTGAATGAGCCTTTGTCCGAAACGCTGATAGCGGTATAAATAACAGCATGAAGCGTAAATTTATATGTACGTCATAGGTAAACTTACCTTATCTGTTATGGTTAACATATTCCTTTGCCGCTTAGGCTCACTACAAGAAGCCTTAGAAGATGAAGGATGCTTGGGAGGCATTGCAAAGGTTAAAATATGAGTAAAAAAATCACAAGCAAAACTTATTAATAAGCACAACGTGAACGGCGCACACGTGAGTTAGACTGAACGAGCCTTTGTCCGAAACGCTGATAACGGTATAAATAACAGCATGCAACGTAAATTTATATGTACGTGAGAGGTAAACTTACCTTATCTATTATGGTTAACATTTTCCATTGCCACTTAGACTCACTACAAGAAGCCTTAGAAGATGAAGGATGCTTTGGAGGCATTGCAAAGGTTAAAATATGCGAGTAAAAAAATCACAAGCAAAACGTATTAATAAGCACAATGTGAACGGCGCACACGTGAGTTAGACTGAACAAGCCTTTGTCCGAAACGCTGATAGCGGTATCGTATTTTACATGTTGCAATACTGTTAGTATTTATGTTTTTTACTATTTTTTACTGTTTTATTATTGTTAGTCTAAGAAATATGTTTTTTTATCAATAAAATCATGAAACTACTGGAAATATATATATGCTAGCTCACGTAGCTGCGACCCCAATACATTGTACGCTATCGGACACTATTTTGCATGATGCAATACTGTGAGTTATACTGTACGTACGTATATCTAAATTTATGTTTTTTACTGTTTTATTATTCGTAGGCTGGGAAATAAATTTTTTTTATCATTTAGATAATGAATTATGTTTTTTTCAATAAAAAAATTAAAATACTGAAAATTTTTTTTTTTAATATTTTAATATTTTTGCATATACCCAAACAATAAAATAATAATTTGCCAAAAAAAAAAAAAAAACATGGTACAGTGAAAACGCGAACCAAGAAATGCGATCCAGCGGGGGATCACTGTATATATATATATATATATATATATATATATATATA
Organism: Halocaridina rubra; assembly: GCA_037179515.1. Classification (NCBI taxonomy): domain Eukaryota; kingdom Metazoa; phylum Arthropoda; class Malacostraca; order Decapoda; family Atyidae; genus Halocaridina; species Halocaridina rubra. Next base: position 47,363 of record JAXCGZ010005807.1, read on the forward strand.
TATATATATATATATATATATATATATATATATATATATATATATATATATATATATATATATATATATATACCTCGGCTTAAGTCGTTTCGAGTTAAGTCATTCTCGATTATACGTCGGTTTTCAAAAAAATATTTGGAAAACTTAAAATAAATTAAAAATAAAGTTTGTCATAATAATCAACTTTTCGTCTGTCCGCTACAAATATTGGAATCATAATATCACTAGAAAACCATTAAAAGCACATGAAATTATGTTACTCTACAATAAATAAAAACAAAAGCACATAAATTCATGTTATTGTACTATGAATAAGAATAAAAGCATATAAAATCTTAAAATACGTACAGTAGTTCCAATATCTACCGTTAGGCGTCCTCACTCGTCATAGTAATAATAATAATAAGGACTACGAATACGAATAAGAATAAAAATAAGAATACGAATAAGAATAAGAAAGCAGCAGGCATTTGCATTTATCGAAAAGGACTTCTTTGTTCGAGGATATGGATCCCATTGCTATAAATAAAAAGAATAGCACATAAAATTATGTTATTGTACAATAAATAAGAATAAAAGCATATAAAATCTTATTAAAATACGTACAGTTGTTCCAATATCTACCGTTAGGCGTCGTCACTCGTCATTCCCGCAAAACCGCTATTGTTTTGAATTGATTAGTTTATGTATGGTATATGTCTGTTTATCGGCTACTCTCATTCTCATTCATTTGTGACCTTATATTTTGCCCCCATGGCACCTAATTGAAAAAAGCATTAAGAACAAAGAGCAAAGTTATTTTTAATATAATATTGTCAGGGAAATAGCGTGTGAGGGTGCATTAGCTGATCGGAAGTAGCAAAACGTTTGCCGACAGAGGTTCGTTCATAGGTTGCCAGGTACAGGGAAATTTCCTTGTTTTAGGGAAATCCAGGTGGGTACAGGGAAACAGGGAAGAAACTTGAAAATTCACGAAAACTAAAATCTAGGGAAAATCCAAAAAAGAAAGAGGGAAATTCTGGAGAACTAGCTATTATTATTCTAATTCTTTATATTTTTACTCTGTGGTAATTGAGATGAAGAAATTGAAATGTATATAGCCTTGTATATGTATCTATAACAGGTATATTTTGAGCCAAATAGGGAAATTTTGTAAGCGAATCTAGGGAATTTTTGACAGCTTAACCTGGCAGCACTGGTTCGTTCTCCCGCATCCTACTTCTCTTCTACCGCTTAATGCAATCGGTTATTATGAAGAAAATTAAATAAAAGCATTAAGAAGAAACAGCAAAGTTACTTTTAATATAATATTGTCAGGGAAATAGCATTTGAGGGTGCATAAGCTGATACGGAAGAGTGACAAAACGTATGCAACCTCTGCCTCACTGCCACCATCAATGTTGCCAGAATACATATATGAGAGAAATGATAAATATAAAAAACATACATGTAAGCTGGTAAGTTATTTCAAGTATCTTAAAGATGAAGTACATTTTTATTTAAATTACAGTACTACCATCTTGTAATTAATATATATCTTAAAATGTACCATACATTTGAAAATAAAAACATCCGCTCTATCTGGCAACACTGGCCACTATGCTAAGCCTGTTGCCAACGGCATAATAGAGTTCATTAGTTTGTTTACTGTGCATAAATTTAAAAATAAAGATACTACCTGCCCAATGTGTGAACAATGTGAAGAGAGCCTAGAACATTTTCTACTATTTTGTGAAGCATATGCACAAATAAGAACAGAATATAGTTTTTTAGCACAGCCATATATAGAAAAGAAAATTGAAATAATTGCTAATATATTGTTATTTAGATATTGTAGTGAAAAAGACGTCAAAGAAAGAAACAAATTTATAAAAAGAATTTGTAGAGAAAGAAATCAAATAATAAAAACCGCACAAACAATTTAGCAAAGCAAAACCAAGACATTGGAGCCGTTGCAAAAAGGCACATCCCACCCAACTAGACTACTACTACAGTAAAACTGTATATCTAGGCTAGCCTAGAGACATGCTAATTCGATTTAAGTCGTTTTTCGACTTAAGTCGTCTCTCCTAAAACCAATTAACATAAATTTGAACATGTAACTCTGCACCAGAAAAAGTACGATACTGGTATCAGCATTTCGGAAAACCCAAAAGGTCACACCTACGTGAGCTATCATATATTAAAATTTCCAGTAGCTTCATTATTTTATCAATAAAAAGATGCATTTCTTAGCCTAAGAATAATAAAACAGTAAAAAATAGTAAAATACATAAATAATCACAGTATTACACCATGTAAAATACGATACCGGTATCAGCCTTTCGGAAAACGAAAAGGGTCGCACCTACGTGAGCTAGTACATATTGAAATATTCATTATTTTATTGATAACACAAGTACTTCCTAGCCTAAGAGTAATAAAATAGTAAAAAACATAAATTTAAACATATACACTCGCAGTATTGCACCATGTGAAATACTGTACGATAGCGTACAATGTATTGGCGTCTTGGAAAACACAAAGAAGACTCACACCTATGTGAGATAGTTCATGGAATGCTATTGGCTGAAAGGGTGAGAGACGACGAATCACAGAATCGTTTTTCTGTATGTTCTGTATCATAGGGTCTGATTGGTGTTTTGATTGAAGTTTGGTTCTCCCACCATCTTCCATTGTCTTGCCTCACTTGTTCAGTCTAACTGACATGTGTGCGGTTCGCGTTGTGCTTATTAATATGTTATGCTTCAGGGGTTGGGTTCTTTCGATAATAGTCTCCTATGCCTCAAAATGCCCCTCATTAATTTCAAGCGGCTCTTGCAGATCTTTAACATGTGATTTACAAGAGATTTCCTGTACTGGGGGAGCATCAGTATCGTTTCCTTTGCATTAACAGACTCCTCTTAAATTTCAAGTTTCTTCTGCAGATCTTCTTTAACGTGTGATATAAAAGACATTTCCTCTACTGGGGGAGCATCAGTATCGTTTCCTTTGCCTCAACAGACTCCTCTTTAATTTCAAGAGGCTTCTGCATATCTTCTTTAACGTGTGATTTACAAGAGATTTCCTCTACTGGGGGAGCATTAGTGTCATTTTCACAGTTTTCAATGCCATCCACCTCCATCACAGAAGAAGAAGGAACACAATTGGTTTCTGAAGACTGACTTGAATTGAGACCAGTTTGTGAAAAGTCCAAAGTATACTGTATTTCAAAACATCGCTGATAGGATACTTGGCCTCTCCACTTCCATATTTTTCATAATGATCAAGGGTTTTCCTATGTACTGTATATTCAATTCACTTCATAACTGAGCCACGAGGAAATCGAAGAACCTGACCTTACACTCGAACGTCTGGCAGCCCTGTGTGAACACGTGAAAGCACTCCAACAACTCTCACAAGAACATGATGATAATACAGTGCTCCCTCGTTTATCGTGGGGGTTCGGTTACGGGACCGGCCGCGATTTGTGAAAAACCGCGAAGTAGGAGCACTATTTAATTTTTTTTTTTTTTTAAATGATTGTGACAACAGGACGTGCCTAAAAATAATAAAATAAAACCGCCTTTATTGGGCCTGGGCACGGAGAATACATAAAGATGTGAAGGGATTATAAAAGATGTGTAATGAATATCCAATTCTCTGCTGGGCTTTAATATACCTCTGCATTATTTTCATGATGTCTATTCCAAAAATTCTCCTTAGATCTTATTATTATTATTATAATTATTATTATTATTTATTATTATTATTATTATTATTATTATTATTATTTTTATTATTATTAATGGCAACATTAATTTTCCTTTGATGATGATTGTGGAAATTATTATGATTATTATTATTACGAATTTGCCATTTACCCATTATTTTTACAATAAATAATGTTGTTTTGGTTGATTGAACAAGAGTTAATTATTCACAAGAATTACTTTGTAGTTTACTTATGAATGAAGTACATAAATTAAATGAAATTCTATATACCGATAATATTAATACCCAAGTAAAAATTTTAACCAGTGTCTTATCATCATGTATAGATCGATGTGCACCACTCGTGACAAGAGAAATATTTCGTCCCCCCGCTCCTTGGATAACAGATGACATAAAAAACATTATGAAAGAAAGAGACAAACTACAAAATGAAGTAAAACTACAAAGAGATAATATCCCTTTAAGAGAAAAGTTTACAGAGCATAAGAAACAAGTAAAATCATTATTAAGCAACAGTAAGAAACAGTATTACAAAAATGAATTTCAAAACGCTAAAGGCAATATCTCTGATACATGGAAAATTGCTAAAACCATGCTTTCCAATAACTGTAATAAAAGTAGTAACATATCAATTATACCCGATGAGGTAGATGTAAGTGCTAAAGCAGAAGAGTTCAATAATTTTTTCGCAGAAGTGGGGAAAAAAAACTTTGAAAAAACAAAAAAAGAAATAATAAATGAAATCAATAATAGTAATGATGGTAAAAATAATGATGATGGTAGTAGTAATAATAATAGTAATGTTGATAATGGTGTAAATAATAATGATGGTGGTAGTAATGGTAATGATAATAGTGATGATGGTAGTAATAATAATAATAACGCTAATTTGGAAGAACATAGTGCATTCAATAGAAGTAATGATGTCTTTAACCCTACTACAGTAGATTGTAATACAGTAATCTTAGTAATAAAAAATCTGAAAGACTCTAATGCATATGGATCAGATGGAATTTGTTTTCGTTTTATTAGAGATTCATTATTTGTAATAGCATATTATCTGACGGTAATAATCAATACTTCCATAGTTACCAATATTTACCCAGATTTATGGAAAAATCCCCATGTAATTCCTGGTTTTAAAAATGGAAATCCTGACGACGTCTCTAACTATAGACCAATCTCTTTACTACCAATTTTATCAAAGATACTTGAAAAGATTGTTGCAAATCAGTTAAGTGAGTTTCTTGAAAAAAATAAACTTATTGCAAAAAGTCAACACGGCTTCAGGCCAAAATTATCAACTGAAACTGCCTTATTGAAAATATCAGATGAAATATACAAAAATATAGATAATAAGAAAATATCATTGCTACTACTACTCGATCTTTCTAAAGCTTTTGATAGCGTACACCATACCATCTTATTAGAAAAATGCAAAAAAATGAACATTGACCCAAGCTGGTTCGAGAACTATTTAAAAAACCGCTACCAGTCAGTCAGAATAAAAAATGTAGTTTCAAGTCGCAAGAAGGTATTGTTTGGCGTCCCTCAGGGATCGATCCTAGGACCTATACTTTTTCTAATATATGTAAACGATCTAGTAAAATATTTACCTATCTGTTATGTCATTCAATATGCTGACGATACTCAAATCTTAATTGAAGGAGAAATTAATGATTTAGAAAATATTATTCGTAGAGCAGAAGAAATTTTGTATATGGCTAAACGTTATTTTCTAAAAAATGGTCTGTTACTAAATGAAACTAAAACCCAATCTATTCTTATCGGATCCAGACAATTGTTATCAGAAGTTGATGACAATCTTCATATAAATTTTAACGGTAATATCATTAAGCCAATGAACTCGGTAAAGAACCTAGGTGTCTATTTTGACCGTTACATGAATTTTGAAATGCATATAGATGAAATTTATAAAAAAGTAATGGGTACTCTAATATATCTAAATAGGGTAAAAGACTCATTTGAAACATCAACTCGTATAATAATTGTCCAGTCCTTAGCTATGAGCTTAATTAATTACTGTCTCAAAGTTTGGGGATGTACAAATAAGACTCAGTTACAAAGAATACAAAAGTTACAAAACTTTGCAGCACGAGTGGCTGTTGGCAATGTAAGAAAATACGAGCACATCTCTCCTGTTTTAAAAGATCTAGAATGGATAAGGATTAGAGATAAATATGTTTTTGATATATGTACCTATGTTTTTAATATACTAAGAAACAATCTTCCTGATTGCTTGTATAATTTTTCTACAGTAAGCTCAGTTACCGGGTTAACTACCCGTCAAGGGGAAGATTTATTAGTACGAAGGTCTAAAACTGATATTGGCTCAAGAGATATAAACATTCGTGGACCTCATTTATATAATCAGCTTCCCAGAGAACTAAAAAATGCTGGTTCAGTGTATACTTTTAAATATAATCTTAAGAAGTTACTCTTAAAGGAAGATTTTACTTGTAAATTTTAATGGTACACTCATCTTTATGATTTGTTTGTTTTAGTATGTCTATATCGTACACCACAGATGTCTATCTGGAATATATATGTATCTTATTTAATACCCAATGTACATTGGAATAAAGGATTATTATTATTATTATTATTATTATTATTATTATCTATTATTATTACTCTCTCTCTCTCTCTCTCTCTCTCTCTCTCTCTCTCTCTCTCTCTCTCTCTCTCTCTCTCTCTCTCTCTCTCTCTCTCTCTCTCTCTCTCTCTCTCTCTCTCTCTCTGTCAACATCTTTCCCCATATATTGACGTCATCTTTCATTTCCTCTTTCTCATATTTATTGTAGGTATTTTACATTTTTTTTACCTATCCTGTATAAACCCTCCCTGCACTGTTAACAAACCACCCTTTACTTTATTAATAACAGCGCACAAGCGGAAATTTAAGTGAACGTGATATTATGAAGATTGAAAAAAAGCATTACAAACAAACAGCAAACAAACTTTCGATATAATATCATCAGGGAAATAGCGTGTAGAGAATATATATACAATATTTCATTTAAGTTTCCCATGTACAGTACGATATACGTTCTCTTTGGACGAGTTGTATACGTTTTCTTTTTCTCTCAGCTGACACTATTTACGTTAAGATTTCATGCAGATAGATAGAATAATGTTTAGAACCAAGGAATATTAATAATACTATAATCTTGGAAATTATATAAACCCCAAATAGAGTGAGTAAATAAATATTTTATGATTAAGATATTGTGCCTGAATAAGCATCAGCTGATACGGAGGCAAACACACAAACAATCATTTATTTCCAATTTTTTGCAATGGTTATTCTTCTAAGATTAAAAGTGACTTATAAGTAGACATTATTATTATTATTATTATTATTACAGTATATAGAAAATTAGAGAAGTACACTAAGGAGAAGTTCGTTTCATTTTCTATAAAGAGATAATAGAGTTCTAACTAAGCAAAGGATACTATATAATGAACTAAGACAGCTAGATAGATAGAAAGACAAATATATAGAAGCAAGTTTATGTATAAAGGAAGCCACATAGCTGAGATTGGTAACGAGGAGTCAACAAAGCGAGAGAGAGAGAGACTACTGTAGAACAGAACGGAAATCGGTTAAGCAGGAGACACACACTCACACATACTCACACAAACACGTACATACACACATACACCGTGTGACGACGACGTTCGTCTACCCCCAACAGTTCACACACACACACACACACTCTCTCTCTCTCTCTCTCTCTCTCTCTCCTCTCTCTCTCTCTCTCTCTCTCTCTCTCTCTCTCTCTCTCTGTCTCTGTCTCTGTCTCTGTCTCTCTTCTCTCTCTCTCTCTCTCTCTCTCTCCTCTCTCTCTCTCTCTCTCTCTCTCTCTCTCTCTCTCTCTCTCTCTCTCTCTCTCTCTCTCTCTCTCTCTCTCTCTCTCTCTCTCTCTCACGCAACTGCAGAGCACTGCCCGCATTCGCCATGGGCGGTAATGTCATCCCTCACTGCACACAGTACACGTATTTAGGTGCACCAGTCCGGATCACCCCAGCTATACCTGCACGTCAACGAATTCATCCCTTTGTGAAGAGCCTTCTTGACCTTCTGGAGCCCCTCTTTGCACCTGTCAAGTGGCTTGCCAACAATGCTGCAGGAGTCTCCATCCCAGTGGTGAGGACCCTCTACATCCTACTACTTCGGTCAGTGGTCGACTATCTGTCTCCTGCCTTGTGTCAACTTCCTAGACCAGCTCTCGAGCCACTTGAAAAGTTCCAGAATCGAGTCATGAGATTTATCTTGGGATGTTCTCTCTACCCGTATTGTGAGTATGCAGTTGGAGCTCAACTTGCCCCCTCTTGTGGAGAGGATTTATGCCAATGTGTCCTATTTTACTGTTAAGTGTCTTCACTACCCCTTTCTTGCTCCGTACTTCTCTGCTGTCATGAGGACGTCCCTGAATCCAGACGCACCCAGGCTCCCACTTCGAGCAGGAGGTCATAGCCTTATCAGGGTGGTGAGTGACATTCTCCGTGGCCTTGACATCGACCTGCCAGTGCAGGCGGCTGTCCCAGATTTACCACCCTGGCATGTCCCCCTCCCCGCTGTCACATATACACCGACCTCGAAGGATGTCTATCCCCCCCTGCAGAGACAGTTAGCTCTGGCGACTATCGCTGATGTGTCCACGTCTGTCCCTGCAGCACACCACGTCTATGTTGATGGTTCTGTGCAAGCAGATGGGAGGGCGGCATGTGCTGTGTTTTCCCCCACCATGGAGCCGCCTGTGCCGGCTGATTCATGGATTGGCCGTAGACTACCCACCTCGTCGAGCTCCACCTACTGTGAACTGAATGCCATCTTGGATGCCGTGACTCTCCTTGTTCGACGACGAGTGAATGGGGTAATAATTTGTGACTCCCAATCGGCCCTACAAGCCCTATCCTCGCCAAGACTCATCTGTGGCCGTGCTGTGGGAGATATACTATGTCGCCTCGCTGCCGCTTGGGATGCTTCTCTTGTTGTGTCGTTTGTATGGACGCCCTCTCACATTGGGCTGACTGGCAACGACACAGCGGATCGTCTTGCCAAGGCGGCCTGTATGCTGGATGGGCATGCTGTGGACGCTGAGCCCTCCCTCCGATGCCTACGTAACATCATCTACTCAGCTGGGTTTGCCATGACGGTCCAGCGCAGGGACACGGAGAGGGCCAACAGTGTGTCCATACAGCACCATGATCACTTTCTTCACAGTCGCTACAAGTATCGCAGACGCGGGTTAATGGTTCGGAAAATCAATGTAGTTAGTGCTCGGCTCAGAATGTGGTATCGGCCTTTATGGCAGGTCTCCCAGACTAGATATGCCACAGTACACCTCCTGTAAATTATGCGACCGTCCTAATGCTAACACTCTTGACCACTATTGTCTTCAGTGCCCCACAGTGAGAGATGTTTTACCACGAGGTCAGAACTTAATACAGATCTGCTCATTTTTACTTAATGATGACAACCTTGATGTTATTCTTGCTCGTTATCCTCACTTTGGTGGCCATTAATTATATTGAATTATACATATATTTTCTGTATGTTGCTGTATAATTCTGTTTGTGCATTCTGTGTTTCTCTGAGCTTTACTTTTGTATATAATGTACTCTGTGCTGCCATACTGTGAGTTGTGTGTTAGTATGCAGCAATGTTTTATCAATGTGTACACCTGCCTGTAAACTATATTCTATTCTTGGTTTTGTATCCATTTGAAGCATTATTTGTATGAATTTATGTAATGTCTGACGCCTTGGTGCAATAAATTAATAAAATAAAATAAAATAATCTCTCTCTCTCTCTCTCCCCCCCCAACATTCTATTCTACCCAACCCCCCAAACTTCATTTCTCCCAGCCAAGTAGGGAGGGGCACTGTACACAGTCATTAAAGTAAATAAACCAACAGACGTACAAACAATGATGAGCCCTTAATAACAATATCAATAATAATAATAATAATCTCCGCAATCATCATCAAAGGAAAATTATTGTCGCCAATAATAATAATAATAAGATCTAAGGATAATTTTTGGAATAGACATCATGAAAGTAATGCAGAGGTATATTAAATCCCAGCAGAGAATTGGATATTCATTACACATCTTTTATAATCCCTTCACATCTGACAGGTTATTATACTATCCATCTCTGTTTCTCTTTACTTTAAGTATTCTTCATGCCCAGGCCCGATAAAGGCTGTTTTATTTTATTATATTTTGGCCCGTCCTGGTGTCACAATCATTTAAAAAAAAAAAATTTTCCCCTCATCAAAAAATTCCGTGATGCAATGAATTCGTGTTAGGCGAACCGCTATATAGTGTGGGTTCACTGAATATATATATATATATATATATATATATATATATATATATATATATATATATATATATATATATATATATATTATTATTATTTATTTTTTTTTTTTTTATTTCTCTTCACAGTGTTGTGAAAGCTTCAAGTTCTAAATATTATTACGTGCTTTAGATGTAATACATATTTTAAATCATACTTAATTTTGGATAAATTACAAGAATTGTTTATTACTATCATTTACTTTATATAAATTTCATTTCCCCTGTTGTGGAGAGGCAAGAATACCTCCTCCATGTCCATTTCAATCAGTACAGGTTGAGTAAATGGGGTGGAGAGATGGGACAGGGAATCCCCTCCTATTTGTTTCCTCATACAAAGCATCAAGGTTTTGCTTTAACCTGGCCACCCTGCATATAAAGGGGGTTATGGTTCGTGTATATTAATTTTTAAATTTCTTCATTTCATTTATGGTACTGTACTATACAAATATTAAAATTAGCAGTGAATCATGTAACAAGTAATAAGACTTAAATACAATATAAATGAAACTATCCAGCACAAGGCTTTGATCCTTAGAATTAAGTCAAAACTTACCGCTTAGCCACAGCTGACGTTTAAAAGTAAGAAACTAACTCACAAGTTGCACAGGAAGTCACATCTTCACTAAGAAAACTAAATTATTTTTTACAGCCCCCACCCAACTGCACTTGCCTTTAGAGTGTATGACATTTTGTTAAAGGAGTTTTGTATACTATTCTTTCATTTAGTTATTAATACCACTTCTAAACTTTATTAACACAAACATCACCATTCGAGGATTCGACCTTGAGAGTCTTTAGACTAATAGCATTAAGTGATTTGATTTTACTCTTAGGTACAAAGTGAGGTGTGTTTCCTGTTTTTAAATGTAGATACTTTATAATTTTAGGTAAGCATTGCTGTAAAGTCATTATCTGGTCAAGTATGTGTTCATATACTGTATTACTAATCACTGCTTTTCAATCTGAATCAGATGTTATTGTGCAATACTTAGTTCTCAGTTCCTTATTTTGTATGAGATTAGTCATAGGCAGTTGTACATTTCAGATATATGCAGAGTATGCAGGTGTGAAGGCTCCAGTGACCGGCCTCTATTTCATCCCTGTATATGCACTGGTAGTATTAAATTTATCCATCAAGACTGTTTAGTACAATGGCTTCGCTATTCTCGAAAAGAATACTGCGAACTTTGCAAACACCGGTTTCACTTTACACCTAGTAAGTTTTGTATTACACTTGGTAATCCAGCTTAAGTAAGTTTTCGTAATGTTATTCATTTATGGTTTTTTAAAATTTAGCATAGTGAGATGCAGATGAGAACTGTGTTATGAAGATACCCTTTGTCGGATGTGGGTTTGAATAAAGTTTGAAAAAATTTATCCTTAGTAACATCTGTTTGGTTTTAGTAAAAGACTATTTCTTTGTGTGTAATTCAGATTTATGTTTTGTTGAATAACTTCCAGAAGCATATTGGGTCTTATTGAATCTTGAGTGTTATTAAGCCTAATATTACATAATTTTTTTTATCATAAATGTATCCTAAGATTTTTATGGCACAATTTTTGCATTGATGCTGGATTTGACTTATTTTCTGATGTGCAAGAAGAAAGCTATTTTGTTAGACCAATTTCGAAACTATAACAAGTCCCACATCAAATGAAGACAATTGGTCTACATCCAAGTATTATTAGCTTTATAAATTATTTATATTCTTAGCAGCATTCCAAGTGCCCCTAAAGCTATGTAGATCTACAGTTGTTAGAAGTATTTATGTTGAGGGCATTCTAATCCTGTGTCATTAAATGTTAAATTGTTCAGATAAATTCATAGTAGCATATCCAGAACCCTTTGTTCTGCATATAGCTACAGTATATTCATGGATCTTGAAAGCTTGGTTTCATAGCCATACAATAAGACTTAGTTATTTACATAACTGTAGCATGGTAATGGGCTTTGGATTCTCGAGGCTAACCACATTCGGTGTTAGAACTCTTTTCACGTACACTTGATATAGTACTTAGATTTCTTCTCTTTAAGAGAGGATATAAATATGAGTAATATGGTCTTTCATCCAATGAAGAGTTTTCTGATTGATGTTAAAGATTTTGTATTAGTATATTACCTCTATGTTTCTTTCATGATTTATATTTTTAACTATTTTTCAGTTAAATTAAACAGGATTGTAACTTGTGAAAATGTATTTATTATAATAGTAAGAATTTTGTGTTATGTATGGACTTATTTTGTTTTCCATTGCAGTATATTCGCCAGATATGCCAAAAAGATTGCCTATAGCAGACATACTCTCAGGTTTGGCAAGGAGTATGGGAACAGCAGTCAGATACTGGCTCCATTACACACTTGTAGCTGTAGCATGGTTGGGTGTTGTCCCCCTTACTGCTTGCAGAATATACAGATGTCTCTTCACTGGCTCTGTTTCATCAGTTCTTACTTTACCTTTAGATATGTTGTCCACGTAAGTCAGTGTCAAAGAATGTTTTTCTATTATAATTTTCTCTATTCTTTGACAGGGTACCCCATTAAGGATGTCATTTTGTAACACTCTAAGTAGACTGTTTCAAGGGAAATGGTTTTAAAATCCTTATTTGGAAAATTTTAAATCTTTGTAAATTAGTTTTGTCTTGATAATTTTAGTGGAATAATTAAAACTGGCTTATTTACAATGAATATCAGTTTTTAGATTATGAGAGATTAATATTGACAATGGTACATTTTTGCCTGCATATAAAATACACCTAAATTTTTTTTTTTTTTTTTATCGAGCATTGGTATAGAGGCAATTATGTCTCATTGATAGTTGATCAGCGTGTTGTGTTGGCTAGATTTTTGACCAAAGGTCATTAAATATCATTGTTTAGATACTGTACTGTTAAAATGACGTTAGTCATTGTGGTTTAATGCAGTGCTCAAAATGTTAACAAATTATTACCTTTATTTTAGTGAAAAGAAAAAAAAATATGTAGTTTTAGATTAGAAACAATATAAGATAAGATCACATACATTTGAGTGCATCATTTTGTAAGTGCTTCTCATTGCGATGACACTTGATAAGAAAAACATTTTTATTAAAAAAATTTGGATGTCTTGTTTAGGAAAATAATTAAAGATTGCTGGAATAATTTTCAGTTAAATCAGGAGTGTTGGTGTCTTGTATTATAACATATTATTTTCGACCTGAACATTTGGTGGTATGACTTTAGATTACAGTTGATATACAAAATACTGAATGGTTTTAATTTGCATATTGATGTGTCATTGTCTGTTTTCAGTGATAATTTAGTGTCCGATATCTTCCATGGATGCTTTGTGGTGACTTGTACACTAAGTGCATTTATCAGTCTAGTCTGGTTAAGAGAACAGATTTTACATGGAGGAGGCCCTGATTGGCTAGATCAGGATGTTCAACATGAGGTTAGTTGGACCACTTTCACCTTTAATATGGGGTTATACCATCTCGAATATAGTACTTTAAGTCCACTGGTTACGTGGTCCCCGAGTTACTATATTCCACCGATACAACAGAGACCCATATATTATTAATTAATCATTTTTTCAACCTACCTGGCTTGTGTTGTAAATACAAACTTATGCTCTGAACAGTTTGTGAGCGTGATGGACGAATATACAGCTAGCAGCACTGTTGTATTCATATATATAAAGTTGATGGCTTAATATATTTATTTGTTTTTGTATTTGGGTATTTGAAGGAATCAGATTGAATTTATTTACAAAATTACCAAGCACATAGCTGTGTATGAACGTTCCATCAATGTTTATAGTTATCTCATTTTGTATACTGTAGACTTTTTGCAAGTATTGTTTTCGAGAATGTGACATTTTTGTTTTACATGTATCAGTGTAGTATACTTTTTGCGTCATATGATATACGATAACGGTATCGGTGTTTCGGAAAACGCAAAGGGTCGCACCTACATGAGATAGTACATGGGATGCTATTGGCTGATAGGTGGGAGACGATGAATCACAGAATTGTGTTCTGTATACTGGGGTTTGATTGGCATTTTGATTGAAGCTTGATTCTCCCAGCATCTTTCATTGTCTCGCCTCACCCATTCAGTTACTCACATGTGCACCTTTCTCGTTGTGCTTCTGTTTTTTGTGAAACTTTTGTATTTCAACCCCTGCAATGCTGCCCAATCATCCTTCATCTTCTAAGGCTTCTGGTAGTGAGCCTAAGCAGCAGATGTTGACCATAGCAGATAAGGTAAAACTGTTAGATATGCTGAAGGAAGGATGAAGTTTCTCGGCTGTCGGCCGCCGTTGGCTGTGCAGTATGTAAACGTCATCATCATGTCATTCACGGTAAGCTTACCTATCACGTTCATATAGCTTTACGCTTGTGCGCTGTTATTTATGGTAAACTTACCCGTCACACTTGTATAGATTTACAATTGCGCACTGTTATTAATAAAGTAAAGGGTGAGTTGTTAACAGTTCAGGGAAGGTTTATACAGTAAAGGTAAAAATAAGTGTAAAATGCCTGTAACAAATATGGTGCTGCTACTTCGCGGATTTTCCCCTTTCGCGGGTGGTCCCGGAACAGAACCCCCACGATAAACAAGGGATCTCTGTATTTTTTTTTTTTGGCAGACTTGTAGATAATATAATTTTCATCATAATTCCCGTACAGTGTTCCTTCAATTATCGCGAAGGTTCGGTTCCGGGACCCGGCGCGAGACAGGAAAATTGCGGAGTAGGATCAGCCTATATGTACATAGATATTTTAATTTATTTTTACGTTTACACCGTATAAACTGTATAAACCCTCCCTGTACTGTAACAAACCACCCTTAACTTCATAAATAACAGCATGCAAGCGCAAATTTATATGACACTCATGTACATAGGTATTTTACAATTATTTTTACGTTTACTGTATAAACCCTCCCTGCACTGTTAAAAAACCACCCTTTACTTTATAAATAACAGCATGCAACGTAAATTTATACGTACGTGGTAGGTAAACTTACCGTGAATGAGGTGGTAATTAGTTTGTAAACGCCAGAAGAAATTATTCCGCAGCCATTAACAGCTTTACGGCTGTTATTCATTGAGGCCAAAATAGCAGCCGACATCCGTTAACCATTTTCCTTCTTTCAATATATCTAAGAGTTTCACCTTATCTGTTATGGTTAACATTTTCCTTTGCTGCTTAGGCTCACTACAAGAAGCCTTAGAATGACGTAGGGCTTTTCTTCCTACGTTATATAAATTATAATTATGGTAGCGTGGTTGGTGAAAATACGTAAGGATTTATATTCGTTTATTCTTATTTTAACATCTATGTACTCAGAGCTCCTATTACTACAGTTCCTGTCACGACTAATTCCTGAGTCCCACCCCCAAAAGGGGGAGGCTAACTCAGCTGTACTGTGTTAACTCTGCTGCTGGCAAGGCCCGGTCTCTAACTCAACTCACTGTGCCTGCCCTGGGTGGTTCTTGAAATACCCTAAGGGCAAGGTGTGGCTTGACATCCAGTCCTGCAAATCAACTCCAGGTTCGAAGTGGAGTCCCGCCTATTTTGGGGAGGGGCTATTTCAACGAGCCTATTGCAAAGGAGTGGGCGGTAATCGCCTATTGCCATTGGGTATCTCCCCCGGGCATGTACTTCACATTTAGGACAAGTGTTTCTGTGTGGTATGGGGAATAAAGGACTGGTTTATATCTCACACCCTCTTGAGATATTTGAACGCCAGATGCCGAGTCCCATGGGACCAGCTATCTATCTTCGTGACACTTTTAAACATAAGCCTCATCCTATTACACACTGGAGAGAGTGTTCAATGTTTCCTTTGACACCTAGCCAAAAGTCCTACGACATCCCTCCCCACTACACTGAAATATCTCTTATTTCAGTTTCATCATCCTAAACTAACATTTGTTTACAATAAAAACGGGGCCGAATTATTTAAGCTATTATCGAAGAAATCCTATTTCTATGAACTCTAAACAAATTACACAAACATATCATATATATAGTACTTCTACAGACAACTAGAGCATGCAGAGTCTATTTCCTTGTGGGAAATCTTTAACACAAACATATTCTTATATTTAACAAAAGTAACCTTAATCACTATGATTTCAGTGTGTAACTAATAACAAACATAAATTAAGATCAAAAGTCAGTTTAGATCATAACATTACTTTATCTACTTCTCTTTTTTCTTCAAAAGACAAAATTTGGTTAGTTACAGTAAAAATATAAATCATGTAAAACATTAGCAAACAAATTAAGTAGAGTATTAGCATGTATAAACATGTAAAATGCAATAGACCATAACATCAATAGTAATTCCTATAAGAAACCTTATCTTATAATTTCTACTCCTATTGTTACTATGGGCATTAATTTATTTTAAAATTTGGCCTTAAAAACTACTCCTGAAACCAAACATGTTTTACTGTGTGTATAGTCAAAACATTTACTATTTCAATATGCAATTACTATTCAGAGACCAATTAATATAAAAACTTAATGAACCTAAAGATTAAATCATAATTCAAACAAGAATAATACTAAAGCAAAACTGTGATAATATCTAAGCAAAACACTGATATTATTCAAGCAGAAAAGCAACTTATTACTCTTAGTGCAAATCATACAATTTATCAATGGCACTTATTCAAAACTATATCTAAGGGAGACTCTGAGTTTTCGCTTAAAATTATCTTAAAGCTAGTAAAACAAAAAAAATAAATAAAAAAAATATTTTGTCTTTTAGCACAGTGGACAAAGACGGTGGGGACATTTTCTTTCCCATTTTTTCAGTTCTAATACGGGGGTAATTTTAATTAACTAATAAGGGATTTTTAAATACCCTTCTTTCTCTCTTCACTAAAGTTTGGACATGTATAGGGATTATTTTTCTTTCTGTTTGAATCCCATCAACGCGTTTACGTGGCTTCTAAAGGTATTATTAAAATATTTTAAAATATTTCTGTGTTTCTTTTCCTCTCTTTTCACTACAGTTATGACATGTATGGGGATTTCCTTGTTTCTGGGATTTCATCAAGATTACATGGTTTTTTAAAGTAGTTTAAAACTTTTATTTCTTTCCTTCCCTTGCTCATGAATTCTTGCTAGGCGCGATTCCACGGTTTCTCTCGGGGATTTCATTTTTTCGTTTACATGGCCTTTTAGAGTGTTTTTTTAGGACTTTGTTTTCTCTGTCTAGGACGACTTTTATTTTCTCTGTCCCTTGCTCATGAATTCTTGCTAGGCGCGATTCCACGGTTTCCCTCGGGGATTTCATTTTTTCGTTTACATGGCCTTTTAGAGTGTTTTTTTTTTTTTTTAGGACTTTGTTTTCTCTGTCTAGGACGACTTTTATTTTCTCTGTCCCTTGCTCATGAATTCTTGCTAGGCGCGATTCCACGGTTTCCCTCGGGGATTTCATTTTTTCACTCCCCTGCCGTCCTTGCTGCAGGCCCAGGTTTGTTACCATATCTCCTTTACTCGGATAGGCAAGACAAAGAGGAAGGATTCGGCACCTTTCTAACCCTTCCAGCCTGGCTTCCTCGTCCCGCCCTCGGCCGATCTTGACTAAGACCACCACGCAGGAGACCTGCAACGTCACAGCGATTCTCTTCCGTATGGCCATCCACACGTACCTTCGAAGCAGACCTCGGGATGAAAATTTGAACCTCTGTCACTACTACAGTTGTAAGAAAGGTTCCCTATGACTTCAGGGTACCAACAATGGCCATACGTTGGTAATCGAGGCTATACTTTGCCTCCCCTGCAACTGCAAGTGATTGCAATCTCTATTCAATGGGCACTAGGGACTTGTCTGAGCGGACAAAATCTAAAGACTTTTAGAACTTGCAGGTCGGGGCTGCCTAGGAATAGGGTGGTAATGGAAGGTATGTGTCTACACAACTAGATTATTATTCCAAGATACTTAGGGCTTAGCAACTGCTACATAGCATTACTCTACTATAAATGTCAAAAAGAACAATCATTAAATGCTGAGAAAAGCCACTAAAGAAACATTCTTATTAGCAGTGGCTACAATAACATCAAGTATGAATTCAGTTAAAAGATACAAATCATCAGGTTACTGCTGATTTCATTTCAAAAATAATAATTAGCAACAGGCCATTGAGAGATAGCAACAATATCAGTCAACATAATAACATTACTAATAATCATGATCTAAAAATAAGAATAACAAACAATAAAAATAAATATACTAAATCAGAAATATCAATATATATACAATGGAGACTGGCATTCAGAAGTAAGAACAGAGTTCTATACTTATACTTCATAGTAATGCTCATTCTAACACAGTCTCTTTTAATATTTAAATTCCTGCTGTCATAATCAATGTATATATATAGAGCATAAGTGGCAACTCGCTGGCTCCACAATTTGTCAATGGGAGTTCTATCTATTCTCTAAACAGTTGCGGCATGTGGCACAAACATTTATGCAAATGGCGGTACTACCGATGTCTTATCAGTATTTATGCAATAACAGCATGCAACAATCTATTGACTGCAATGAAATGTAGGCACAATTATCGCCTAGCTTCGCTGGAAAAAAACACACACAAAAAAAAAATCAAAGACAGCAACGTTCTTTTAGCATTGAACGGAGCCTCTGTCAGGCTCAGAGTCGAGTGAAAGGTAGGAGAGAGAGAGAGAGAGAGGCTGGGCGACTTTGAAATACGTTGCGGTTTCCACCCTGTGTCAGCTGAGACGGGCCTCTTCCTTTTACTTGTACTGAAAATAAAAAATTGTCGCAGAGTATCTCTAATAATAAAATAAATAAACAAATGAACGTGAACAAACATTTAGCAATGACTATCGATAGAGTCTTACGTTTATTGTCAGCGGCTATTCTCATTCCCTCATTAACAAAAACAAAAGCAAAAAGAACTTAGTGTACAACTGCAGAACTGTCGAAGCATAAATCCATTCCTTTCTGTTTAATCTTGATAAGGACTTTACTGTAACAGCATACACATCCTCGTCTATAATGACAATTCTTTTCTTGCTATAAATCAGAGGGTTGAGTCGGAGCGCACCCACTCTGATGAAATTAAAACAAAAGATTAAAATCATATGTGACACTATCCCTACTACTATCAACAAAAGTACAAATATCTTTTTCTTAACAGACGTCTTATAATGACTTAAATATCATTAGTTTTAAATTTAAAACTCAGCAAATGATCTCTAATAATCTCAATTATCTTTAATTAGCTCAATTGTAATCTAAAATTCATGAAAATGATAGGGATTAACCATAGTTATCTCTAGATAATCTTTTCCAAAACTCTTTAAATAAGATTTTAAAGATTTCTTCAATACAAAAACTATATAACAAAAACGGGAATCTGAAAAAAATATAAAAAGTCCGTCCCTGTGTATGCAATAATAAAAACAAAAAGTATATTTCATTAGCAACAGCAAAGAATGCATTTTGCTTAAGTTTCAAAATCTCGTACGGAGTTGTACATAAACAATTCAAACATAAAATATATATATTCTTTTACTATCTCGAATTTGACTTATTTAAATTACTATACAACAGAATTTCCTTCAGAACGGGGAGAAGTTCGACTTATAACTATTCTGTCTGTTTGCTTTTACGGGGGTGCGCATGTGGGCACTGTTTTCTCCCCTGTTCTTTTGGCTTCTGGATCAACTTCTGCTCTCTCAAATACGGGAAACGGCTGTGTAACATTCTTGTTGTCATTTCGTGTCAGCTCTCACTCTTTCTTTATGACCAAGCTGAAATAATTTTGATAAAACATTATCATGGCTAAAACTCGCAAAGTTTTATTTTATCAATCTAACATATCTCTTCAGATAAATAATGTATATACTGCAGCTAGCAAAGAAAATAAAGAATCATTCATAGATTCACGTCCTTTATCACGTAACATCTATCTTGGAATCTCTCGGAAATCGAATAATAATCTCAATGGCGGAGTAGGGGACAAAACAAAAATAAAACAAACTTGGCATTTCAACCATATCTGGGCAGGTGGAGAATTACTTTCTCAAACATATCCCTCACTAGATATTGCAACAGCGCATCACCTCCCATAAATACACTCTGATATGGCATGCAGAAGGACCTGGCGGAGCAGGGGAACGATCCTCGCAGACTCCCCAATCATGCTTCCTAACGGTGCTTTCCGCGATTTCACCCCCTAGAGCAACCCCCCATTATACCCCCAGTCATTCATACTCATTCTCTGCCTCACTCGCTGCATCACTTACAAAACAATCGTCCCCTTTCTGTAAAATTCCCTTTAATTTACAACGTTGGTTGTAAGAAGAGTAAGGGTGAAATCTCGGTTGGGCCGCACGGTCACAGACTGCCTCACTAGTCCTAAGTCCCATTCTAACGAACAAACAAACATTCTACTCCCTTGAAGCTACGTTTGGGTGACACTGAAAAACCTTCCCTATTCTAGGACAGCACAAATTACTCTAATTTACTCTTACTTTCACCTGCATAGCGTGAAATTAAAAAACTCATCTCTAACTAATATCACGAAATTTCTTATTCTTCAAAAAAAACATGCCACACACGTATCGTAATATTAACTCCCCATCATCATAACACAAAAAGAACGATCTGTCATTTATGTCTTTCTTTCGCTAAAACATTCCTCCCGCGGAGAAAAAACAAACAAAAAAAAAGAAAAAAACTTAAAAACAGGCGCAATCTTAACACTCTATTTCTTACGCTTTAAGAAATTTATATAAAAATAATTTTACACGTACTTTAAAATATCAAAGCTCAGTACAATTACTACATATTTATAATAACGAGGTTGGGAGATCGATCGGTCACTTCCGCATTCCTTTCTCGAAAATCACACGTGTTCTAAGTAAAACCTTAAAAGCAGATTCAAGTATATTACTCACTATAATTCTTACACTTAAGAAATTAATATACTGTAATAGTGATTTCACGTGCATTAAATTTGTCAATTAAAAAATCGATACATTCGCGTTCTTAAAATTCAATCTAAGCATTAATACAAATAAATGGAACGCACTTCCAACGAAATTTCTTTACATTACTCAAATTATAACAAAAAACGGAGTTTATTACTGCTTATAGCTATTAGTACAAATTATCCGTGTTAGTAATGGGTACAGAAATTCTACTTTTATCAACTTATTAAGCGCCACACCCCTCATAGGCGGGTTGGCTGAGTCAAAGCATAACTACAAGATAAAATGGCGGCGTCCACCGACCTCAATTTCTTTTACTAATTGTCCCATTACTCACTGGATACAGATCACAAGTACTTAGCTATTTTAAGGAGGTGGTCCTGAAAAACTTCATGGCAGAAGGCAAGGAAGGAGGGGGTTTTCCTTTCTGGGCGCTGGAGGTTCCCGTCCAATTCTCTATCTCTCGAGTAAAATCGACGAATCGCCATCTTCTTGGTCGGATCCGGCAACTTATACTTCTTGTAATGGGCATTTTCACTCAATGCCCCGGTCACACTTTGGCTCAGTGCGACGGTGACTTCCATGAATACTTTCGTTGATACTTTTACTGCTGGGGAGGGGCCTTGCCAATACGGAGGCGGGGGAGAGTGGCTGGATCTCATAATATGATACTGTAAGTGAAGGGGGAGCTCTGACTTTCTCGGTGTCACTCTCTCACTGCTGGTAAGCGTCTTGAAGTTTCTTCACTTGTACTTTTCTTCCATAGATGCTATATATTTTTTTCTTCTATTTTTTTTCTTCTTTCTCTTCAGTAAAGTGTCGGCGTGGATTGATCCCGAGCTGTCCACCACTGACGTAGGGCTTTTCTTCCTACGTTATATAAATTATAATTATGGTAGCGTGGTTGGTGAAAATACGTAAGGATTTATATTCGTTTATTCTTATTTTAACATCTATGTACTCAGAGCTCCTATTACTACAGTTCCTGTCACGACTAATTCCTGAGTCCCACCCCCAAAAGGGGGAGGCTAACTCAGCTGTACTGTGTTAACTCTGCTGCTGGCAAGGCCCGGTCTCTAACTCAACTCACTGTGCCTGCCCTGGGTGGTTCTTGAAATACCCTAAGGGCAAGGTGTGGCTTGACATCCAGTCCTGCAAATCAACTCCAGGTTCGAAGTGGAGTCCCGCCTATTTTGGGGAGGGGCTATTCCAACGAGCCTATTGCAAAGGAGTGGGCGGTAATCGCCTATTGCCATTGGGT
This sequence comes from Halocaridina rubra, assembly GCA_037179515.1. NCBI lineage: Eukaryota > Metazoa > Arthropoda > Malacostraca > Decapoda > Atyidae > Halocaridina > Halocaridina rubra. The sequence continues at coordinate 69,701 of JAXCGZ010005807.1, forward strand.
ATCTCCCCCGGGCATGTACTTCACATTTAGGACAAGTGTTTCTGTGTGGTATGGGGAATAAAGGACTGGTTTATATCTCACACCCTCTTGAGATATTTGAACGCCAGATGCCGAGTCCCATGGGACCAGCTATCTATCTTCGTGACACTTTTAAACATAAGCCTCATCCTATTACACACTGGAGAGAGTGTTCAATGTTTCCTTTGACACCTAGCCAAAAGTCCTACGACAAGAAGATGAAGGATGCTTGGGAGGCATTGCAAAGGTTAAAATATGCGAGTAAAAAAATCACAAGCAAAACGTATTAATAAGCACAATGTGAACGGCGCACACATGAGTTAGACTGAACGAGTGAGGCGAGACAATGGAAGATGGTGCAAGCCTTTGTCCGAAACGCTGATAGCGGTATCGTATTTTACATGTTGCAATACTGTTAGTATTTGTTTTTTACGGTTTTATTAATCTTAGGCTAAGAAATACGTTTTTTTTTATCAATAAAATCATGAAACTACTGGAAATTTTAATATATATGCTAGCTCACGTAGGTGCGACCCCAATACATTGTACGCTATCAGACACTATTTCACATGATGCAATACTGTGAGTTATATATCTAAATTTATGTTTTTTACTATTTAATACCGTGAGTTATATATCTAAATTTATGTTTTTTACTATTTTTTTTACTGTTTTATTACTCTTAGGCTAGGAAATACTTGTTTTATCAATAAAATAATGAAAATTTCAATATGTACTATCTTAAGTAGGTTTGACCCTTTTCGTTTTCCGAAACGCTGATACCGGTATCGTATTTTACATGGTGCAGTACTGTTAGTATTTATGTTTTTTACTATTTTTTACTGTTTTATTATTCTTAGGCTAAGAAATACGTTTTTTTATCAATAAAATCATGAAACTACTGGAAATATAAATATATATGCTAGCTCACGTAGCTGCGACCCCAATACATTGTACGCTATCGGACACTATTTCACATGATGCAATACTGTGAGTTATACTGTATATCTAAATTTATGTTCTTTTACGATTTTTTACTGTTTTATTATTCGTAGGCTGGGAAATAAATTTTTTTATCAATTAGATAATGAAATATGTTTTTTTCAATAAAAAAATGAAAATACTGAAAATTTTGATTTATTAAATATTTTAATATTTTTGCATATACCCCCCCCAAATAAAATGCCAAAAAAAATTGCAGTACAGTGAAAACGCGAGCCAAGAAACGCAATACAGGGAAGGATCACTGTATATGCAACATTACGTTAACTGTGTTGTTTATTCATTTGTTTATTCACTCGGTTATATTAAGGAATATATATTAGTTTATGGTTTTAATTATTTATTTGTTTTGTATTTGTTTACATTTCCTCGAATTTAGAAGAAAATCAAAGAAACAAACTCATGAAAAGAGTAATAGCTGGAAAAAAAAACATGAAAAAGGCTTATTGGGCACTATCAACTAAAGTATTTATGGATAATGCAAATATCACGTATGAAGAACTGAAATCTATCATGAAACAAGATATGGAAGGGAAATTTAAAAGCAATGATCTTAGCAATAGAAATTGTATAAATGAAGTACAAAAAGTCTCAATTTAAAAATTTACTCCAAATGGATACAGAAATGAACATTGAAGAAAAGCTATATGACAATAGATTATCATTGTTATTTTTTACAAAGCAAGAAGAAATAGTTTACAGTTGAACGACAGAAACATACACAAGAACAATAAAGCAAAGTGTTTAATGTGCAAAAGTGTAATAGAAGACCTTAATTATTTAATTTTGTGGTGTACAGGTTAAAACGAATTGAGAGCCAAAGAACCCCTGCTCCAACAGGCATATATTCAGGATGAAGAATACCTAATATGACAGTCACTTTTTGCAAAAGACTAAAGAGAAAAAACAAAGGAAATTTTATATAAAATTTGAAGAAAGAGAGAAACCAAAAGCACAGCACCATTAGAACAATAAGAATGAATTTTAAGGAGAAGTTCTGTTGTAAAGGCGTTACTTCTCAGCCTGAACCTCCCATCCGCCATATTGTATATTTTGCACATTCGCTGTAAGTACATACTTTCAACATGATTGAAATTAAGATGTTATTAATGCTCTGGCTGGATGACCAGTATCGACTATACATCCCAGTGAATCTCCTGTTCATTCAGGAGAAAGCAATAAGATTGTTTAATGCCATGAAAATGGGGAAGAAAAAGCGTCACCAACTTCCTGCTTGTATCCCATATTATTGTTCTTGTGCTCATTCACTGGTGTTAAGACATTCGACCCTAAGTTGGATATGGGGGCTGAAGTAAGCCAGTTATCCAGATGCATGCCAACAACAGTAGTAAAGGTAAGCAATACTGTATAGTGTACTTTTACTATTGTTATGTCTTAGATTAAGAACTTAAAATATGTTTCTCTGTTTTATTATTAACTTTAATGGGGGATTAAGAACTAAAAATATGTTTCTCTGTTTTATTATTAGCATTGATGGGGGACCTAGGTTCGAATTTAGGTGTTTTCAGACTTATGGTGAAATCTGGGTCGTGACAGCTGTCAGGAACAGAACCCTGTTGTAAATCCGGGACCCCCTGAATCTGTTTATATATACTGCCTTAAAATTTCTTAGATTTTATATTATTCCAATATGTTTTTTGTCTTTGTACAAAATTTTGAGGTGGTCATGAGCTAGCATGACAAGTGTTAAGCATAGCTGCTCTGTTTTAATGTCCATAACGTGTCATGCTTTGCAATTATTATATATATCTTTTTGAACTTGTAGTATTATCATCTTCCCAGTGCTGAATGATAGGATTACACAGATTGGAAGAGAAGCAATTTAACCCACGACAATCTTTGTATCACTGAAGTAATTATTGTTCTGTCACTAGGGAATAGTGGAATTGTCCTCTCTAAGGAGACATAGAATATCCCAGATGCTGTGTACAGAGGCCTACAATTACAAATTTTGAAGCTGCATGGCAGAATTATGCTACTGTTTCTCCACTATTAGATGTAACAATTAGAAAATCACAAATGACACTGAACGTCAAAAACAAAATCTGGAATGATATAACCCAGATGATAATGAAAGGGTTTCATCAATACAGAAAGCAAGTAAATTTTCTTGTACCATATGGAAAGGTAAAAATCATGAAATCTTCACTATTACAAGTACCAAATATATACGTAGAGCTCTTTAAGATTACCAGATATACAGATTAAGGGAACTTTTTGACGTTGCTTATTATCATTATGTGCAACACCAGTGCTATCAAGCTGAAACAGTGGAGGAGAGTTATGGAAGACAGAGGGCTTAGGAGAGTAGAAAGAAAATAGAATACCTTCAATTTAAAGACTATCAAGACTAAGGAATTAACCTTTAGGGGACGAGATTGAAAAGAGCGAAAGTTTAAGTAGTTAGGCTCATTGGTGGTGGATGACGAGAATCTGGATTTAGAGATAACACACACAGTGCAGGATGGTTTGAATAGTTGGAAGAAACTGTCAGGAGTTTTCTGTGATTGATCAGTGTAAAGGTTAAGGAAAAGGTTTATGAGAGAGGAGTATGACCAACAGTTATGTATGGATTGGAAACATGGCCGTGAAAAAGTGCAGGAGAGGAAGTTTGAGGTGGCAGAAATTAAAATGTTTGGATTGATGTGTGGAGTAACCAAAAGGGATAAGTTTCAGGAATTATAGTATAAGTGGGCCCACAAAAGTAATAGAGATATTGAAGATGTAGGAAAGAAGACTGCAATGGCCTGGGCTTGTGATGAGAAGAGATGAGGCTTATGTGGGGAAGAAAGTTTTAATAATGATAATACTATATATATATATATATATATATATATATATATATATATATATATATATATATATATATATATATATATATATATATATATATACACACACAGTGTTCCCCCGGTTATTCGCGTTTCTTGGTTCGTGTTCTTACTGTATCGCGTTATTTTTTTTGGATAAAGTATTTTATTTTATGTGTATATGCAAAAATATTAAAAAAAAAATTCTCAGTATTTTCATTTCTTTTATTGAAAAAAACATACTTCGTTATCTAATTGATAAAAAAAAATTATTTCCCAGCATTCGAATAATACATACATATACCGTGGCTGTTTCCCCCTTAAATTGGGGGGTAGCCGACGTCAAGAAAGGAAAGTTTGGGGAGAAGTTATTCTCCCCTCTACTCCCCCTCTTCTTTGACGCCTCGCAGGAGGTTGATACAAGGGGGGGGGATTCCCAGTCCCCCCGCCCCGTCCACTTTTAGTCGCCTTCTACGACACGCAGGGAATACGGTGAGGCTATTCTTTGATATTATGCCCGCCCCACAGGGCACAAATATAAAAGGCCCCATGTGCTCCTTATTATCGTCTCCAACCAACCGCTCAATGGCAAAGCCCCTGCTGGGCTAAGGATGATGATGGGATGGCCAAGAGTGCGCCGCCGCGCCCTCGTGTGGGAAACCTCTAGGGTTTTGCGGGAGTAATCGGCCGCCGCTGCCTGTCTACTACAGCAGCAAGATTTTTGGCAGGCCTTTGGCCCTCCCGACTTCTAGGTCTGGCTTCAGGGAACGCGCCACCAACGAGATTTTGGCGGCACGAACTCCCCAATACGCTCCCAAGCAGACTAGGGAGATGGATTACTAGATGACACTCGTCTTGGAGTGGCCACGGCACTTGGGAGTGCCATCACCGCAATGTGCGTTCATATATATATATATATATATATATATATATATATATATATATATATATATATATATATATATATATATATATATATATATATATATATATGTTACTTACATGCTCGGCATAAATAAAATACAATCAGTACTGTTACTTACAGTCAGATATCTGTGCAAAATAGCAAGGATGAGAGATTATATAGCGATCACATATATATTATATAGAATAATAAAACAGTAAAAAATAGTAAAAAACATTAAGTTAGATAGATAGATAGATACGTTTATTGACCACCTCCTTTGAAAAGTAAAGTATAATCTTTACAAAAGGAATACTTGGTCCAAATTACAATGAATAAATACAATAGATTTTGTACAATCATTAAATAAGTAAATGAATTTTAAATTAATAATCATTGTACTAATAACTGAATGATATACGTACGTACAGTATAACTCACAGTATTGCATCATGCGAAATAGTGTTCGATAGCATACAATGTATTGGGGTCGCAGCTACGTGAGCTAGCATATATATTTATATTTCCAGTAGTTTCATGATTTT
>JAXCGZ010005807.1:77500-102500 GCA_037179515.1 Halocaridina rubra
CTTTGATGATGATTGTGGAGATTATTATCATCATCATCATTATTATTATTATTATTATTATTATTATTATTATTAAGGGCTCATCATTGTTTGTACATCTGTTGGTTTATTTACTTTTAATAACTGTGTAAAGTGCCCCTCCCTAGTTGGCTGGGACAAAGAGAGTGTGGGGGTTGGGTAGAATAGAATGTTGGAGAGAGAGAGAGAGAATCTTTAAGTAACTCTTGTTCATTCAACCAAAACTAGATTATTTATAGTAAAAATAATGGTTTAATTACGAATTCGTAATAATAATAATAATAATCTCCCCAATCATCATCAAAGGAAAATTATTGTTGCCAATATTAATGATAATAATAATAATAATAATAATAATAATAATAATAATAATAATAATAATAATAATAATAATATCTAAGGAGAATTTTTAGAATAGACATCATGAAAGTAATGCAGAGGTATAGTAAACCCAGCAGAGAGCTGGATACTCGTTACACATCTTTTATAATCCCTTCACATCTGACAGGTCATTACACTCTCCATCGCTGTTTCTCCTTACAGCCTGATAAAGGCCGCTTTATTTTATCATTTTTGGCCTGTCCTCGTGTCATAATCATCTCTCTCTCTCTCTCTTTTTTTTTTTTAAGGCTAATCCTATTTTGCGGTTTTCCTGTCTCGCGCCGGGTCCCGGAACCAAACTACCGCGATAAGAGGGGAACACACTATATATATATATATATATATATATATATATATATATATATATATATATATATATATATATATATATATATATATATATATATATATATATATATATATATAATGATGATTAACTTTTCTAATCGTAATCCTCTTTGTACGCGTGGAAGAAGTGTAAAAAAAAAGGAAAAAAATTTTTTTGTTTTGTTTTAAGGTGTTCCTACTTCGCAAAAATTCACCTATCGCGATGGGTCCCGGAACCTAACCCTCGCGATAAGCGAGAGATCACTGTATATATATATATATATATATATATATATATATATATATATATATATATATATATATATATATATATATATATATATATATATATATATATATATATATATATATATATATATATATATATATATATATATATATATATATATATATATATATATATATATATATTCACTGTACACCGAAGCTCCCCTACTTACAGACAACTGAGTTACAAATATTCACTGATATGAACAAAATCCTACCCATGTATTAATACATGTATTACAGTAATGTACTGTATTATTGTTATTATTACTGTATTGAAATATCATTACTATTTTATGATTTATATACTAGTTGAGTGTCTTAACCTACCTACTGTCCACTACTGCATATGTATGTACTATACAGTACATTTTTTTACCTAAGCTCAATTTATGAACTGACTTCTGGAACCTAACTCGTTCGTAAGTTAGGGAGTGTCTGTATATATATAAAATTGAAGGGTTAGCATTGGTCCCAGGAGCTAATGACACTGAATTAGTAGCTAATTTGGAAACGCAATTGTAAAGGTTGATAGAGTTATTTGTTGGGGTATAAGGGACGTGAAAACTTTGAATTAATGTAGATGAGATCTAGCAGTGATGGAGGGTTTTGTAACTTGGGGTGAGTTTAACAATTAGGCTGTTGATTAGTTTGACAGATTTTTGTGAGGTGACATCAAAGCAGAGTTTAGTAAGTGAAAGGATGTGAACCATAGAGTGAACCACTAAATATTGTATAAAAAGAGAGATCCAGATCTTATAAAGTGGTGGACTCAGAATTCAGTGGAGAGAAAAAATTTTGACGTGTCTGACAAGAATACATTGTTTCTGATTTTTATTGAGGGGTGAGGACTAAGAGCATTTGAAAGATTCGGGAACAGGGAGAGTTTACTGGTGAAACTCAAATAGCTCAGGTAGCTTTAGCATTTAGAGAGAGACATCAATAGATTGCATAGGTTGGGTTTACCAGGTACTGAACCAAAAGTTTAGCCAAAAAAGAATTACAGGGATGCATGTGTGATACACTGTACAGAAAAGGCCTTGACATAAAATAGGGTACAAGGAATTCACACATACAGGCTGCCCTGACAAATGTCAGTCGGCTAAATTAAACCTTGATGATGGGGTCCGGCACCAAGTAAGCTTGAGGCCTGGCCCTGTAAGTTCAGTTTGGCAATGGCTTGATCTTATTCTATACATGTGTGACCGTAAGCGATTTGTTACGCTTATAGAGAAGTGGAACAAATTTTTTTCTATTTAGTAGTATAGTTTTCTTCTTTGCATTGTAGCCATCCTGGTTGAAGAAGGCAGATTATATAAAATATCACTAGTATTTATACATATACAGTACAGTATATACAAACGCTCCTCTATTTATGAATATTCAGAGATATGAACTGTATGTATGATGGAGAGAGAGTATGTGAATAAAAAGTTCTTTGCAGTGGCATCAATTCAGTGTCTCTCAACAACAACAGTAATAATGATTATAATGTTACATATGATATAAAAAAAAGAGAGAGAGACAGACCTTGGGTGACTTCTTTCCAATAAACCGTCATTTTAACATGATGGCCTGAAGTTTAGGAAACTTAGTCTATTAAATATGCATTGGATAATAATAACAGCAACAACAAAAACAATAATAATAATAGTAATAATGCACAAATATATACTTAAGATGTGTGCATGTGTGTCTAATTCACTGTACAGCACAATGCTGTGCTGTATTTATTATGCTGCTAGCACACTCACCTCTTGAAATATTGTGAGGATAGGTTCTCAAAAGGCTGGTGTAATATAAATTATGCATAATTTAAATAGTCAATTTCCATAAGGAACAATGGTAATAGGCATCGATACGTTCCACAACCGTACATAAATAAAGAAATAAGATAAGTAAAATATATTTTACAAGTACTTAACAAAGCTAAAATACAGTACATGTAGTTATGTATATTAAAATACAAATAGTGTACAGTATTAAAGATATACAGATTTATATATAAATACTGTAAACAAGTTAACAGACTATAATGCGATGGGCAACAGGCATACTGGGACGTGCATGGTGGCGGTAAGCACATGACTTAAGCAGTGGGAGAAGAAGAGGGGGAAGCGGGAGAACGAACCCCTTTCTGCAAACGTAAACAAAGATAAAATAAAAAAAATTAACCAAAGTAAGACTAAAAAAAAATTTAAAATTTTTTTCATTATGCAATGTCTGAACTACTGTAACAAAAAAAAAAATATATAAAACACATTGTACTCACTTCATATACGGTGCGCAACAAGCATGGGACGAGCGTGGTGGCACTGAGCACATGACTTAAGCGTTAGAAGATGAGGAGGAAGCGGGAGAATGAACCCCCATCTGCAATCGTAAACAAAGATAAAATAAAATAAATTAACCAAAGCAAGACTAAAAATCTAAAAAGAATTTTTCATTATGTAACGCCTGAATTACTGTAGCAAAAAAAAAGAAGAAGAAAAAATTCTACTCACTCTATATATGGTGAGCAACAGGCATGGGACGAGCGTGGTGGTGGTGAGCACATGTCTTAAGCGGTAGAAGAGGAGGGGGAAGCGGTAGAACGAACCTCTAGCTGCAAACGTAAACAAAGATTAATTAAAAATAATTAACCAGAGCAAGACTAGAAAACTAAATTTGTTTTTTCATTATGCAATGGCTGAATTACTGTAACAAAAATAAAATATAAAACACATTCTACTAACTATATATACAGTGAGCAACATGCACATGACGAGCGTCGTGACGGCGAGCATTTGACATAAACGGTAGGAGAAGAGGAAGGGAAAGCGTTAGAATGAACCCCTATCTGCAAAAATAAATAAATATTCTGTAACATGACAAAATTAACAAAAGCAATACTAGAAAACTAAATTTTTTTCATTATGCAACGCCTGAATTACAGTAATGATGTAAGTAAAAATATTAAACACATTCTACTCACTCTATATACGGCAAGCAACCGGCGATGACCATGGTGGCGGCAAGCAGGTGACATAAGTGGTAGGAGAAGAGAAGGGGGAAGCATTAGAGCACTCTTAGCTGCAGAAATAGATACTGTAACATAAAAAAAAATTAATAACAGCTAGAGTAGAATACTAGATTTTTTTTTCATTATGCAATGCCTGAATTACAGTAATGATGTAAATAAAAAATATTAAGCACATTCTACTCACACTGTATACGATGGGCGTGGTGGCGGCGAGCAGGTGACATAAGCGGTAGGAAGAGGAGGAAGTGGGAGAGCCAACCCCTAGCTGCAAAAATATATAAAGATAACAAAAAAAATGAACAAAAGCAAGACTAGAAAACTAATTTTTTTTTATTATGCAGTGCCTGAATATAATTCTGTAGTATAGTGTTAAAGATATTATTTAAAACAACTTAAAATATTACACGGGTGTACTCACTCTGTATATGATAGGCAACAGGCATACTGGGATGAGTGGAGTGGCGGTGAGGAGTTGTCTTAAGCGGTAGGAGAGAGAATAGGAGGAAGGGGGAGAGCTAACACCTGGTTGTGGTTGGGGTTCAAACTACTTAGATGTGCTGGGCCGAGGGTCATCAGAATCACTTGTTTTGGTTGAGAAGTAGACATCATGAGTTGCCTGGCGTGCAATCCTCCTCTTTTCTTTCAAAAGAGCATTGTAGCAGGCAACAACATGCATAACCTTTCGAGACGTCTATATTAGAATCATCCTTATCCAAAACATCCAAGGCACTCTATATGGTAGAAACATTGAATCAATCTATGTTCAGTGAGGTCTTTCGTGGGGGTCTCATGAAGTGCTGCTGCCTCCTTTTCCTTCCTCTCCTCACGTTGTCGCTGAGCTTCCATATCGTCCAAATCCTCGGCAGTCAATTCCTCCGTGTGAGAAGCAAACAGGGCATCCACATCATCCTCATCAACGTCGGAGAATCCCACACATTGTGCTAGCTGAACGCATTAAGTCTCGTCCTTGACAGCCAATCATTGAGATTAAGACCCATAAGGGTAAGACTGTCATATTAATGACATTAGATAAATGTTTATTTTCAAACAAAGCTTGAAATTTAGCTTATCCTTTTTTCAGTTGTTTTTGGTATATTCTTTTGTTTTTCTGCAGGCAAAGGTCCTTCCATGCCCCATTTAAACACGACTGTATAACTTCAGCCCAAGAAACCTTCACATACCACATTGCGTGCTTGATATTAAACTCTTTTCAGTAATCCTTAACTGCATTTTTCTTTACCTCTATCACCGAGATATCTCTGGCTTCAGCTGCTTTTTCAAGCTCGGCCATGCAGACGTCAGTCTTACTGCTGAGGTCTTTAAAAGAATTCCTAAGGTAATGAGATTTAAGCATCTGCATTACCCCCTGATCCATTGGTTGGAGTATTGAAGTTGTATTTGGCCGCAGAAACACTAACTTTTATATTCGGGTGAAGATCGGCAATTGACGGAGGATGGGCTGGAGCATTATCTAATTCGAGAAGAAATTTGAAGGGTATATCCTGAGACTTGCAATAAAATTTTAACTCGTTGAGACGTGTCAAGAAATAATCTTTCAAACTACCACCAGTCATCCATCCTTTCTTATTTGCATACCAGTGCACTGGAGGTAACTCTTTATAATAACCCCCTAGTGCACAAGGCTTTGCCAAATGATAATCATTACAGGCTTCAGCTTCTTGCCACCCTCAGCATTAGCACCAAGCTGCAGGGTAAGGCAATTTTTTGCTGCCTTGTATCCTGAAGCACGTTTTTTTTCTATGGAAATAGCGTCCTGTTTGGCATTTGTTCCCAGTATAAAGCAGTTTCATCCATATTAAAAATCTGCTTTGCCGTATATCCCCCTTCCTCTATGGTGACTTTTAATTCCACAGGAAACCGTTTAGCCACATCCAAATCAGCTGATGCGCTCTCGCCTTGTGTTTTTTGGTTGTAATAACGAAACCTACGCTGAAAATTTGCAAACCAGCCAGGACGATCTGCAAAGGGTTTTACTTCTTCGCCTTCCACCTGGGATTTCAAATGTTCATAAATGTCACTCACTTTTTCCTTAACAATATATAATACGGCAAGTTTGTTTGCTATTTGTTCTTTATGCTCATCAACATACATAGCATTTTTTCCATTCTCTTCATAATATCCGATCGTGCATATGAAGACTTAACCGAAATTAAACTAACACCTGCTTTTGCACTTTTCCTTATTTTTTCCGCATTTTCACAGATGATATACAGCGTGCTTTCACTGAGTTCCATCGACCGTCTTATATCCACCATACTCTCACCATGCTCATAACGGGCCAACACTTGCTATTTTATTTCAAGGTTTATGGCCTTTCTCTCTCTTTTGAGAGTAGAAGCGCTTCCAGATTCTTTTCCTGGGCATGTACTGGCCATGATAGATGAATAAAATCTGCAAAAAAGCACAGGAAACACAAAGCTTACCACAACAACCGTTAGAACAAGCGAATTTTCCACACAGTATGCTGGGTGAAAAGAGACTGAAGCGCATAGCAGCATGGCGGGAAACTGCCTCAGAGGCGGTCACTTAGTTACTAAACTGAGCCATTTTTTCCGCTTTTTCTCGTTCGTGTTATTCGCGGCTTTCAATTTTTTTCTACTAATTTTTATTTTCAAGACTCGTTATTCCTATTTTGCGTACTTTAAATTTGTGTTAAAAGCGAGGTGACTCTTTTATTGCTATCATAATAATAACAATAATACTTATGAGATAAGAGGGAAAGAGAGAAAAAAACTCAGGTGACTACTTACCAACATTGGAATTAACATGAATGGCCTAAACTTTATCCAATATAGTCTATTAATTATATATTGGATAATAATATTAATGGATTAAGCTGACTTATTCCATTCGAGAGATAGGAAAGAATTATCACTTATCTTTATGTGTAACAGGATCAAGGCAGTTTCAATGGTCAACACACACACGCACGCACGCACGCACGCACGCACGCACGCACGCACGCACGCACGCACACGCACACGCACACGCACACGCACACGCACACGCACACGCACACACACACACACACACACACACACACACACACACACACACACACACACACACACACACACACACACACACACACACACGTAGGTGTAATTCATGCCAAAGAGAAATGGTTCGATAATGGGTGTAAAAGAGCTAAGGAGTGGAGAGACAAATGCTGGAAAAGGTATAGGAGAAAAAACATAAATGCCTGGCAAACCTACAAAAGAGCAAGAAATGACTACCTAAGTAAAAGGAGAGAGGCAGAGAGAGACTATGAGAGAGACATCACCAGGAAGGCTAAAGAAAATCCCAAGCTTTTTCCACAGCTTTATCAGAGGAAAACTGAAGGTAAAAGAACAGGTTTTAAGGCTAAAGAGAGCGGATGGAAGCATCACTGAGACGGATGAAGAGATCTGCAAAGAATTGAACAAGGAGTTTCAGTCAGTATTTACAGTAGAAAATACCCCACCCCCTCAGATTGCAGTGATAGAAGCTCAAGGGCCAGTATTAGAGAACATCAACCTTACAGCCACAGAGGTATGCAAAGCGCTGATGGATTTAGATGTTCATAAAGCTACAGGTCCTGATGACATATCCCCTCATGTGCTTAAAAAATGCGCAAACACAATATCAGTGGCACTAAGTATCATATTTAAGGAGTCACTGGAGTCGGGGGAGATTCCAAGATGCTGGAAACAAGATACCTATCTTCAAAAAGGGAAGGAGGGATACGGCTCTGAACTATAAACCAGTTTCCTTGACCAGCATAGTTTGCAAAGTTATGGAGAAACTACTAAGGAAACATATCTCTCTTCACTTGGAATCCTTCAAGTTTTTGTCAGTGAGGCAACATGGCTTCAGAGAAGGTAGATCAACAGTAACAAACTTATTAGAATTTTATGATGAGGTAAGCCAAATTTTACAGAAAAGAGAGGGCTGGGCAGATTGCATATTCCTAGACTTCCAGAAAGCGTTTGACACTGTTCCACATGGAAGACTTATTAGGAAGCTGCAATCAATGGCTAGAATAGGTGGAAATGTTTTGGAATGGATAAAAACTTACTTAGAAGGAAGGGAACAGAGGGTTAGAGTAAGACAGTGTCTGAATGGAGAAGAGTTAGTAGTGGAGTTCCACAGGGTTCAGTTTTAGGGCCACTTTTGTTCCTTGTATATGTAAATGACCTACCAGAGTCTGTAAATTCATTCATGAATATGTTTGCAGATGATGCAAAGATTGTGAAGAAAGTAAAAAACGAGAACAATGGTAGAGAACTTCAGGGGGATCTAAATAATCTGCATGAGTGGTCAGAAAAGTGGCTAATGAAATTCAATACTTCAAAATGTAAGGTAATGAGAATGGGTACAAGTGCATGAAGGCCCAAGCTTGATTATTCGGTGGCTGGAGTACAACTTCAAGAGACAGAAAATGAGAGCGATCTAGGAGTAAACATACTGGCAGATTTGTCTCCAGAAATACATATAAATGGCATAGTAAGGGCAGCATATGCTTTCTTATCAAATGTAAGGGTAGCCTTCAGGCACATGGACAAGGAAATGTTCAGAAATATTTATGTAACCTATGTGAGGCCAAAACTCGAATATGCAGCCCCCTTTTGGAATCCGCACTTGAAATAGCACATAGCTAAGCTTGAAAAAGTTCAAAGACATGCCACGAAACTGGTGCCAGAAATACGCAATCTCAGTTATGATGAGAGGCTGAGGGAATTAGACTTACCATCACTCGAAGCTAGAAGAGTGAGGGGGCATATGGTGACAGTCTTTAAATTCCTTCATGGTTATGATAGAGTGGATAGGGATCGATATTTCGATATGGCAGGCTCTAGAACTAGAGGTCATAGTTTGAAGCTTTGTAAGAAAACTTCTTTGCAGGATGTAAGAAAATACTTTTTCAGTGTAAGAGTAGTTGATAATTGGAATTGGCTAAGCGAGGAGGTAGTTAATGCTATCTCAATCCATAGTTTTAAGGACAGGTATGATAAGTATCACTAAGTATAAAATGGAACCGATCTGGAGACGGGAAGATACGAGCTTTGGACTCTTTCCCGTAAACACAATAGGTAATCACACACACACACACACACAACTGTGTGTTGTTGATGGAGTATATCATTGAAGACATTCTTCCTGAGAGTAGAGGCACTGAGGACATGAGGAGGAACTATCCGAAAGGAGATTACATCAAAATGAATGAGCTTTTTGCAGTTATTGACTGGAGAACCTTATTTTACAACAAATCCGTACAAGAAATGTATGACATCTTTTGTGAGAAATATGGGAAGATAGTAGATTGCTGCATACCTGTCACCAAAGTAGGTGTAATTCATGCCAGAGAGAAATGGTTCGATAATGGGTGTAAAAGAGCTAAGGAGTGGAGAGACAAATGCTGGAAAAGGTATAGGAGGAGAAAAAACATAAATGCCTGGCAAACCTACAAAAGAGCAAGAAACGACTACCTAAGTAAAAGGAGAGAGGCAGAGAAGATTATGAGAGGGACATCACCAGGAAGGCTAAAGAAAATCCCAAGCTTTTCCACAGCTTTATCAGAGGAAAACTGAAGGTAAAAGAACAGGTTTTAAGGCTAAAGAGAGCGGATGGAAGCATCACTGAGACGGACGAAGAGATCTGCAAAGAATTGAACAAGGAGTTTCAGTCAGTATTTACAGTAGAAAATACCCCACCCCCTCAGATTGCAGTGATAGAAGCTCAAGGGCCGGTATTAGAGAACATCAACCTTACAGCCACAGAGGTATGCAAAGTGCTGATGGATTTAGATGTTCATAAAGCTACAGGTCCTGATGACATATCCCCTCATGTGCTTAAAAAATGCGCAAACACAATATCAGTGGCACTAAGTATCATATTTAAGGAGTCATTGGAGTCGGGGGAGATTCCAAGATGCTGGAAACAAGCAAATGTGATACCTATCTTCAAAAAGGGAAGGAGGGATACGGCTCTGAACTATAGACCAGTTTCCTTGACCAGCATAGTTTGCAAAGTTATGGAGAAACTACTAAGGAAACATATCTCTCTTCACTTGGAATCCTTCAACTTTTTGTCAGTGAGGCAACATGGCTTCAGAGAAGGTAGATCAACAGTAACAAACTTATTAGAATTTTATGATGAGGTAAGCCAAATCTTACAGGAAAGAGAGGGCTGGGCAGATTGCATATTCCTAGACTTCCAGAAAGCGTTTGACACTGTTCCACATGGGAGACTTATAAGGAAGCTGCACTCAATGGCTAGAATAGGTGGAAATGTTTTGGAATGGATAAAAACTTACTTAGAAGGAAGGGAACAGAGGGTTAGAGTAAGACACTCAGTGTCTGAATGGAGAAGAGTTAGTAGTGGAGTTCCACAGGGTTCAGTTTTAGGGCCACTTTTGTTCCTTGTATATGTAAATGACCTACCAGAGTCTGTAAATTCATTCATGAATATGTTTGCAGATGATGCAAAGATTGTGAAGAAAGTAAAAAACGAGAACAATGGTAGAGAACTTCAGGGGGATCTAAATAATCTGCATGAGTGGTCAGAAAAGTGGCTAATGAAATTCAATGCCTCAAAATGTAAGGTAATGAGAATGGGTACAAGTGCAAGAAGGCCCAAGCTTGACTACTCGGTGGCTGGAGTACAACTTCAAGAGACAGAAAATGAGAGAGATCTAGGAGTAAACATACTGGCAGATTTGTCTCCAGAAATACATATAAATGGCGTAGTAAGGGCAGCATATGCATTCTTATCAAATGTAAG
This sequence comes from Halocaridina rubra, assembly GCA_037179515.1. Classification (NCBI taxonomy): domain Eukaryota; kingdom Metazoa; phylum Arthropoda; class Malacostraca; order Decapoda; family Atyidae; genus Halocaridina; species Halocaridina rubra. Next base: position 88,320 of record JAXCGZ010005807.1, read on the forward strand.
GGTAGCCTTCATGCACATGGACAAGGAAATGTTCAGAAATATTTATGTAACCTATGTGAGGCCAAAACTCGAATATGCAGCCCCCTTTTGGAATCCGCACTTGAAAAAGCACATAGCTAAGCTTGAAAAAGTTCAAAGACATGCCACGAAACTGGTGCCAGAAATACGCAATCTCAGTTATGATGAGAGGCTGAGGGAACTAGACTTGCCATCACTCGAAGCTAGAAGAGTAAGGGGGGATATGGTGACAGTCTTTAAATTCCTTCATGGTTATGATAGAGTGGATAGGGATCGATATTTCGATATGGCTGGCTCTAGAACTAGAGGTCATAGTTTGAAGCTTCGTAAGAAAACTTCTTTGCAGGATGTAAGGAAATACTTTTTCAGTGTAAGAGTAGTTGATAATTGGAATTCGCTAAGCGAGGAGGTAGTTAATGCTATCTCAATCCATAGTTTTAAGGACAGGTACGATAAGTATCACTAAGTCTAAAATGGAACCGATCAGGAGACGGGAAAATACGAGCTTTGGGCTCTTTCCCGTAAACACAATTAGGTAATCACATACACACATGCTCTCTCTCTCTCTCTCTCTCTCTCTCTCTCTCTCTCTCTCTCTCTCTCTCTCTCTCTCTCTCTCTCTCTCTATATATATATATATATATATATATATATATATATATATATATATATATATATATATATATATATATATATATATATATATATATATATATATATATATATATATATATATATATATATATACTGTACAAAGGAAGGTGGAGAGGAAAGTTGAACCAGAGATGAATGAACAAAATTAAAGAGGATTTGAGGGAGAAGCAGCTAAGTGGAGGAGACTTGTCAAAAACATTGACCCCACATAGAAGTGGGATAAAATGCAGAGAATGGCTTAATAAAGATTCAGAATCATTCTGACCCTGCAGAGGAGACATTGCCAAATGTATTAGGGACAGCTGATTTTTTTTTTATTTAACATTGATCCTAAAAACATATGCTTATGAATCTGATAAAAGCTTGCTGATATGAATGCAAACCTCTCCTAAAAAGGGATTCTTGGTAGTGATTGTTTATTTCGAGAAAATATTGTCTCTATGTACCTGGATAAATAAGTGAATTTGGTTACAGCAGGATCAAGGAGGGGTATATAAACCTTAGAAAATTTCTCTCTGAAGTTTCTAGCTCTTTACTTTCAGTAAAAAATCATCCTAAAGGCATCACTGTAACTCTGAAATACTGTATAACATGGATGTCTTGCAAAGAACTATTAGAGCAGTCTTAAGTATATAGGGGAGTGAACTGGAGAGGGGGAAAGTAGATTTCATGCTAAAGAACTTTTTTCCAACCTGATAAAACGTCTGTGGCACATAACTATAACTAGATGCAAGCTCACTATTCCAAGAATTTATCTGAGAAATTATTTTACTTCATATGATAATTTTGGGATAAAAGATGCTGTAAATTTAATTTCCTTAGTAGTTTACTATTTTCATTAATATATTTAGTTTATCTCCATTGCATAATTGTTCTGATAAGATAATGACCTTAAAGGTTCTGTGAAAGTTAATTATGGTAAACACAAGAACGAATGGAAAGACCAGTTTTCTGATAGTATCATCAGATGATCACAACTAGCCCAAACTAGCTTGTACTGCCCAGCTAATACATGGATTGTAAACAAAAATGCAAATACAGTACATAATTTTAAGTTACTCTTTTCATTCACTTTATGATATATCTGCTAGTCTTAACAGTGGTGGATATATTTAATGAAATGTGGTAGGGCCCTTTTTCCTTTGTTTTGATAATTGTACACTGGATATGCAAACTAACTCATACTGCCGTAAGAAATGCAGTTGCACTGGTGTTGCATGACACCCCTTGGAAAAGATAGGAAAGTCTTTCCTGTAGTTATACTGTGAATGAAATGATAGGGAAGTTGGTGAGGAATTATTTTTAATGTGTTTTAAAACCTCACTACATTGGGATTTGGTTGGGAATGAGTTTGTGCAGTACGTCAAGAAATGAATATAGCACAGTGCTGTGAACATCATTATTCTGTTAAAGTTGTATAGAAGTTGCAGTCACCTGAAAGGGAACTCATGAGAAACCAATGTATTATCCTTTGATACTGGTCAAGTATTAGAGCATATGTTGCCAAAGATGTTACTGGAGATGGGAAGAATGGAAATGGAATTTACTCAGCTGTGCAATTAATTCTTCCAGATGCATATGCAAATTACAGATTATTCATAAGGAGGACTGATGGTCAAGAGTCATTTATGAATGTTTTTGATTTCAAAGTTTTTTCTCTCAGTTTCCTCAACCCCAAATGTAAAACACAGAGAGCTATAGATAGCTCATCCCCTCGGATAACATCCCAGCCAACATCAAGTGCTGTGAAGATATTGTCTAAGCCTATTTCACTGTCACTTAACAATTTTTACTGCAGACACTAAATTAAATGTTCTGATAATGACTTTCATGATTTCTAAGCAAAGCATATCCAACACCTTGATATTCATCTGCCAATAAAAGGAAGGTAAAAAGTCCACCCTGACACACTTCTTATCAATTTGATTGTGGAATTCCCTTCCCAATGGAAATACAGTAATCCCTCGCCATATCGCGATTCACCTACCGCGAATTCAGTGCATCGCGGATTTTTTTGACGAGGGAATATTTATATAATATATATATGTATGTATGTATGTATGTATGCATGCATGCATGCATATATATATATATATATATATATATATATATATATATATATATATATATATATATATATATATATATATATATATATATATATATATATATATAATCGGGCCTGGGCTTGAAGAATACATAAAGCAAAGAGAAACAGATGGAGAGTTTAATGACCTGTCAGATGTGAAGGGATTATAAAAGATGTGTAATGTATATCCAAGAATATTCAGTGTAGCTGGTGCCATGAGCCAACCTACTACTGGATACATGTTGTTTATTTTATATCGCAGATATTCTGGGTATATGCTATTTTTTAGCACGAGGATGCAAATGTTTTGCCGCTCCGTATATATAATGTTTGTTTGCTGTTTGTTCTTAATGCTTTTTTCAATTCTCTTCATAATATTTGATCGCATTAAGCGGTAGAAGAGAAGGAGGATGCGAGAGAACAAACCTCTTAACCAAAACGTTTTGCCTCTGCTGTATCACCTGATGCTTATCACTATTCAGGCACAATATCTTACTCATAAAAAATTTATTTACTCACCCTATTTGGGGTTTATCTAATTTTCAAGATTATAGTATTAATATTCCTTGGTTCTAAACATTTTTCTATCTATCGACCATGCTGCACGAAATCTTAATGTAAACAAAGTCAGCTTAGATACAAAGAAAACTATACAATTCGTTACAAAGAAAACGTATATCGTACTGCACATGGGAAATGTAAAATAAAATATATATATTCTCTACATGCTATTTCCCTGACGATATTATATCGAAAGTTTGTTTGCTGTTTGTTCTTAACGCTTTTTTTTTCAATTCTCTTCATAATATTCGATCGCATTGTGCAATAGAAGAGGAGGAGGATGCGGGAGAACGAACCTTATCTGCAAACGTTTTGGCACTTCCGTATCAGCTGATCCGCCCTCGCACACTATTTCCCTGACGACATTATATCGAAAGTTTGTTTGCTGTTTGTTCTTAATGCTTTTTTTTTTCAATTCTCTTCATAATATGCGATTGCATTAAGCGGTAAAAGAGTAGGAGGATGCGGGAGAACGAACTTCTATCTACAAACATTTTGGTGCTTCCATATCAGCTGATACACCCTCGCACGCTATTTCCCTGGCGACATTATATCCCAAGTTTGTTTGCTGTTTGTTCTTAATGCTTTTTTTCAAGTCTCTTCATAATATTCGATTGCATTAAGCGGTAGAAGAGGAGGAGGATGCGGGAAAACGAACCTCTAACCAAAACGTTTTGCCGCTTCCGTATCGGCTGATACTTATCACTATTCAGGCACAATATCTTACTCATTAAATACTTATACTCCCCCTATTTGAGGTTTATCTAATTTCCAAGATTATAGTACACCTTGTTCCTTTTATGCGCGATTTTTTTATCCGCGAAATTGCAATAACGCCCCCAAAAAATAATAGTAAAAAATTTGAATTCCGCAAATAACGCCAAAAAAGAAAAAAAAAAAAAAATATATATATATATATATATATATATATATTATATATATATATATATATATATATATATATATATATATATATATATTTTTTTTTATATAGTATATAAGCGCCCGCGGAGGTTTCTTTTACCAGTACAAAGAGGATTACGATAAGAAAAGATCATCATCATTATACATTATATATACACCCACCCTACCTCTGTCATATGTCTATCTAATCTACATTTGAAGGTGTCTAAGGTATTGGCATTTATTATCTTACTAGGAGTACTCTACAGTATTACCATGCCAATTTTCACCAATTTCCCTTCTCAACCTAAATTTATCAAGATTAAATCCATTACCCATTACGAGTTCTGGTTTGATCATGAATTTTTAAAACTTTATTAATATCACCCTTGTTAATCCCTTTAAACCATTTATACACCTCAATCATATCCCCCCTAATTCTGCATCTCTCTAGAGAATGTAGATTAAGTTTTTTTAATCTGTCATATGGTAGATTTAGGCATTGCATAATTAATGTTTTTTTTTCGTTTTTTAGTCTTGCTTTGGTTATTTATAATTTTTATTTTATCTTTGTATACATTTGCAGATAGAGGTTCGTTCTCCTGCATCCTCCTCTTCTACCACATAAGTTACTTGCTCACTGCCACCATGCATGTCCCAGTGTACTGTATAACTGTTGCCCACTGCATAATAAAGTACAGTATTGTATGTTAATTTCTAGCTGTAAAGTGAATTTGAATTTCTATTGTATACTCTTAAAAATAAATACAGGGCTTTCTGCTTTGCTATGTAGTAATAAAATATGTTTTTTACTTATCTTATATCTTTGGCATGGTGTATCTATGTAAGGTTTGGAATGTATCTATACCCTTTATCATTGTTTCCTATGGAAAATAACTCGTTTTTTCACGCGATTTACCATTTACCCGACACTTCTGAGAATTGAACAAAAATTTTTCATTTTAGTAAAAAATCGACCTCCTTGGAGGCGCTTTTCTGCCATCCTCCTCCTCTTCTACCACTTAATGTGATCGAATATTGTGAAGAAAATTTAAAAAAAGCATTAAGAACAAACAGCAAACATTTTTCAATATAATATCGTCAGGGAAATAGTGTGCGAGGGTGCATCACCTGATACGGAAGTAGCATCACGTTTGCCGATAGAGGTTCGTTCTCCCGCATCCTCCTCCTCTTCTACCGCTTAATGCGATCGAATATTATGAAGAAAATTTAAAAAAAGCATTAAGAACAAATAGCAAACAAATTTTCAATATAATATTGTCAGGGAAATAGCGTGCAAGGGTGCATCAGCTGATAGGGAAGTGTGACAAATCGTTTCCTGATAGAGGCTCATTCTCCTGCATCCTCCTCCTCTTCTACCGCTTAATGCGATCGAATATTATGAAGAAAATTGAAAAAAAGCATTAAGAACAAACGGCAAACAAATTTTCAATATAATATCGTCAGGGAAATAGTGTGCGAGGGTGCATCAGCTGATACGGAAGTGTGACAAAACGTTTGCCTATAGAGGTTTATTCTCCCGCATCCTCCTCCTCTTCTACCGCTTAATGCGATCGAATATTATGAGGAAAATTGAAGAAATCATTAAGAACAAACAGCAAACAAATGTTCGATATACAGGTAATATCGTCAGGGAAATAGCGTACGATTGTGCATCAGCTGATTTGGAAGTGTGACAAAACGTTTGCCAATAGAGGTTCGTTCTCCCGCATCCTCCTCCTCTTGTACTGCTTAATGCGATCGAATATTATGAAGAAAATTTTAAAAAAGCATTAAGAACAAACAGCAAGCAAACATTCGATATAATACCGTCAGGGAAATAGCGTTTAGAGAATATATATATTTCATTTAAGCTTCCCTGATATACGTTTTCTTTGTAACGAATTGTATAGTTTTCTTTTTCTCTCGGCTGACTTTGTTTACGTGTAGATTTCGTGCAGCACGGTCAATATGTAAATAAGATAGAGTAATGTTTAGAACCAAGGATTATTAATAATACATACTATAATCTTAAAAATTAGATAAACCCCAAATAGAGTGAGTAAATAAATATTTTATGAGTAATATATTGTGCCTGAATAGTGATAAGCATCAGGTGATACGGAAGCGGCAAAACGTTTCCGATAGTGGTTTGTTCTCCCGCATCTTCCTCTTCTTCTACCGCTTAATGCGATTGGATATTATGAAGATAATGGAAAAAAAGCATAAGAACAAACAGCAAACAAACTTTCGATATAATATCGTCAGGGAAATAGCGTGCGAAGATGCATCAGCAGATACGGAGGCGGCAAAACGTTTTCATTCTCGTGCTTACCACCACCATGCACATCCCAGTGTATGCCTGTTGCCCACCGCTTAATAGAGTGCATTAATGTGTTTACTGTACAGAAAATCTGTATATATTTTATACTGTACACTATTTTGCATGTTAATATAAATAACTACAGGGCTCTCTGCTTTATGTACTTGTAAAATATGTTTTACTTATCTTATATCTTTGGCATAGTGTGTCTATGTAAGGTTGTGGAACGTATCTATGCCCTTTATCATTGTTTCCTATGGAAAATAACTCGTTTTTTCACGCGATTTTCCATTTACTCGTCACTTCTGAGAACCTATCTAGGCGTTACTCTGAGAACTAGGTGTATAATAAATATGGTGCTCCTACTTCGCAGTTTTTCACCTATCATGGCTGGTCCCGGAACCGAACCCCCGTGATAAACGAGGGAGCACTGTACATCAATAAAAATGTTGAAGCTTGTGAAGCTCTATAAAACACTCTTCTTTTCTGTTGGAAAAATGAATCTTTGGATGACATGCTTTAATGAATACAGAGCTGTTTATACCAAATCCATTTAACATTGTAGGGGTACAAAAAACTGAATATGTAAATTCTGATCAACTTTGTAAAGATAATTGTATAGTTTAATCTCCTATTTTCCTCTTGCTCATGCAGATCAGGGAAAATATCATCTTACTCTATTCCTCCTTTTGAGCATAAAAGGGAAGGGAGCGAGAGATATGTGTGGATCAAATCTTTATGGTTACGAAGCCATTCAGGATATGCTCATTTACCTTAATCTTTTGAGTCCAGTAAAAGTAGCACATTACTTGTGACTAGAATACCCTGCTATTGTGTCATCTCTCCGGTTTGTCCAAATAGGACTGTTTTCCATTTATATATTTTTTATATGTTTCTTGTTGATTCAAGAATTGATGTGGTATTTGTCTCCAACTATATGAAATAAATTTTTTTTTTTTTTTTTTTTTTTTTTTACACAACAAGAATTTTGTTGAGAGATTGGCTTAAGCAATCTTGAAATTTATTAAGGTTCTCCTGACTGTTTTAGGTGAATATGCCCTTTATAGTGATAATAATCTTAATAGAGAGCAATAGATAGTTCTGTTTCAGATAAACAGATTTAAAGTAACTCTCCATTACTCTTATCCTTTATAAGTCTACAGTTAATTGCTGTACGACATTCTCATCAGGTCATTTACTTTGAAGAAAGACCATTGAAGTTTCTGCTGATAAATGATATAGGCCAAATGATTTCCAGCCCTTTTACATTTAAAGATCCTTACTCACTCGGGAAGCGTCATTGGAAGAATGCTGTTTTAGGTATTGAATGGACGACTTTCTTACCTTTACTGTGTTCCTAGTGAAGGACAAGATTCACATTTGATAAAAAAGTAGAAGTTACTGCTTGTTATTAACAGGGCATCTTAAGAGTCTTTTTGCTGTTATGAAATTGACATTACAAGCACTTATCCTAAACAATTACATGTGCGTGAAACAACATATTCCCGTCAGGATCTCTCAGGCAATCTTCCCTCATTGGCTAAGTGAGCTTTTGAAGGGCCAGACCATCAGCATGTGTAAAGTTATCATTTGGCATGGATATTTTTAAGGAATCTTAAGAACATAAGATGACTTTCCTTAGAACATATTTTGATATTACAAGTATCAACATTCATTTGTTTCCATGCTTGAATACTGTAACCCCAACTGCACTGCAGAAGAAACATATTTTTCTCCATCTCTTCCATCATTGACAATAGCTGACATAGTGTCTTATAACTTTTGGTGGGCCAAAGAATCCTCACCAAAACCACATAGGCTCTAAAGTTATAATTTTTTTTTCCATTCACCTATCTCTTATTTCAGGTGGCACATTACAATGCTCAATAGTAGTAGAAGATACTGAAGATAGCCTTGCCCTAGTTATGCAAATGAGGAAAATCCTTCTCTTGAGACTGAAAGTTATATGACATGAGTTACATTGGCAGCTTTAATGAATCTCCTTTTTTAATTAGTCTTTCTAATCGGAGGCACAATAAGGAAAGCATATTTTGTGCTGTACTAGGTGCTGGGGACTGGGTATTCCACCACCCATTGCAGTATTTCTACAAATAATACCATATCCTACCAAATTCTGTAAGATATCCACAACCATTAAAAGAAATTGAATGAAGAATCTGTTCAGTTGCATCAGTTATGCAAGCCATGACAGTGTAGAAACACTTTCTGCATCACCTTATGCAATTAAAACCTTCCCAGAATCTTGGTTGAAAACTTGCTTGTAAAGGGAAGATGCAGATCTACTTTCAAGCTTTAGGTTTGTATTTGGTTATTTTCGGTGTTGAATTCATACCCAGTTGTGCCTACCTGGCAGTGATCATCTTAATTATTCCATTGGAACCTTAGAGAAATTGCAACCCAAGCCATCAACGCTTTAAGAGGACACCAGTCCTCTCTCGCTTCTTCTCTTTCTCCACTTTTCTCCCACTCTCACTCTACTTTCCACTAAATAATGATCAGATATTCCACCACTAGCACCTCCCAGTACATTCACATCCAGTACTCTTCCAATCATCCTTCTGTCCACCACAGCATAATCCATTAATGCTCTGTCAACTACTCTTCCATTATCAAGTTTGACCCATGTGTACATGGGTACATCCTTCTTTTTAAATACAGTATTAGCAATCAACATCTCTCAATGCACATTTCTATCATTTCCTCTCCACTCTCATTCCTACCAGGTATGCCATACTTCCCAATTACACCATCCACTGGCTCATTACCTACTCTAGCATTCAAATTTCCTAGCAACACCACATCCATATTCATTCCCAAGTCTTCCACACACTCGTTCAATATCTTTCCAAAATTCTTCTCTTTCTTCGTCCCTTTCCAGCCTCATATTAGTTACTACTGTTCGAGATTACACTTCCTACCATTCCACCACACATGTTTATCATTTCACTTACCAACAGAGCCACTCCCTCTCTCAACTCCAGACACCCTACCTACTACACTCCCAAATATCACCTCACCATTCCCTTTTATCTTAGTTTTACTCAGTGCAAGTACATCCATCTTTCTCTCCACAAACATACTCCCTATCACCTCCCTCTTACCTTCATTTACACCACAACCACGCATATTCAGAGACCCAATTACTAGGTGTCTGGCTGGATCTCTTCTGCCAGAATTCCCCAGCATTTCCTGGCTATCAGTAGGATGACATAATACAGAGGAGGTAATTTCCAGTCCCCCCACTCTGTCCCATTTAGTCGACTTTTACGACATGCAGGGGAACACGGAGGAAGTATTCTTAGCCCCATTACGGAGGAAGTATTCTTAGCCCCATTACTCATATTATAAGGAAATAAAATGTCGTTATTAATGAACAGCTATCCTACCAATAGTTTCTAAGATATTCATTTCTTGCATACGTAGTTTATCCTTTTAATTATTCGCCAGTGCACTCACTACTGGAATGCACATTAATAAACAGATCTTATTACTGTAATCAGTAGGGATTATGAATAATTTAGAATTTCCCATAGATAATCGTCAGGAGAAAGAATACTTGACTCATATTTCCTATTTTGCTAGGGTATATTAATATGGTTAAGGGAGTGAAGAGCTGCCAATTGCATCCTCCACATTTTTATTTATTCATTGTATAGCCACAGTAGGAAGGGGATGAGAATATGCATGGTATAATGAAGCACCACTGTAGAACTTTTGTTTTTTGTGGTGTGGCCACCATGCTGGTTTACAGGGGAATATGCCATTTTAAAAAGAAACAAGTTTAACTAGAAAACTTTTGCTCTCCAATTCACTTATTTATTCCTTTTATGTTCAGGCTAGGTATGAGAATGAGATATTTGAAGTGATATATAGTATTCATTTTAAAAGGGCATGTTGAAAATTTTGACCCACATATGTGTAAGTTTTAAAGCAAGAATCAGTTTTTCTATGAAAAGTACTTATTATCTTGATTCTCGACGTTTTAGATCCTTTTTCAAAACTCTTAGTAATGTGGCTGAATAGTTTTATCATGTTGGATTGCTCATCTAGTTATGTATATATGTGTATATGCATGCATATATATAGGTACATGTGTATGCATGTATATGTATATGTACCTACTTATTACTCTAACCTGAAAATTGTTATACTATATATGCTCCAAATTGTCTGTAGTGGTTATATGGTGAAGTCGAGATTTTACTTAAATGATACCACTCAACAACGGCTATTGAAAATTATTGTTACAAATATTACTCTTAATCAATAATAGCAGAACTCTCCTCTGCCATTAATACATGTAAACCATAATATATTACTCTTAATTAATAATCACAGAGTGCTCTTCTGCCATCAATCAATTGTTGCACTATATTTTATTCTTCATTACTTGCTATGATATTTAAAATGAATTGAAAATTCTATTACTGTTTGATTCATACTTGACCAAATACAGATTGTAATGTTTAACAACTGCAGTATCACTGGGAGTGCCCTTTGCACATATCCCCATGTACAGTTATTTGAATAAAAAAATAAGTGATCTTTTTTGGTTTGAATATGAAAATCAATTATTCCAGCATGATGCTCATGGAAATTTTGGCGTGGCCAATCAAGTTAATGGTGATGCACAAGCTGTGAATGACAATGCAGCACCACCTCTAGAAGATGTCAATGCAGAAGCAGCTCAAGATCAGCCAAATCATGCTCTCGCACCTGTCCCAGCTAATCAGAATATTGCTGAAGGTGAGCTTTGGATTCATGAAATGATCCTCTTTATAAGTTGTAGTGAGTGCAATTATTATTATCTTTCATAAAAGAAGTTATGCGTAACTCATCTACTTCACAATCGATTTTTACCTTAATGTTTTATGCAGTGTTGTAATGTAGTGTATGAAAGTGATGATCTGAATCTTTCTTTCCTTTCACATATTTTTAATATAGACTAGGATTTCATGGATGATAATAAGGAAAGCTACATTTCTTTAGGAACATACTCCTAAAGGGGATCCTCGGTTTACATTGTCCTAGAGTTAGCATGATTCGTGTTTACAATACATCTTCCATAAATTATATTGCTTCTTTTTTTAATACTTTTTGCCCTGTATCATGGCTCCCAAGCATAAAGCAGATTCTTCTTATGGCAGTGTTTGAAAGAAAGGAAAAGCCATCACCATGGAAGTTAAATTAGTGATAGTGTGCTTATTTAGGTGTGTTCCGACTTACACTGAAATTTGGGTCACATCACATTTCAGAAACAGAACTCTGATGTAAATTGAAGACCTCCTGTATTCCTTCACTGATGGTACAGAGCATCACAGCATAATATACATATACAGTATCTCATTATCATATACTGTATTTAATTTAGAAGTGTTAAAGTGTTAGCTATGTTATAAAAATCTGTTGTTTGGATAATAAACAGTGAACTATTTCTAATTTGTTTCAGTTTTATCATGATTTTTTCTTTTTATTAATATATGGTGGAGATGGTGAAATTCTACACGAGGGAATTCCTGGCAATAACAATATTGATCCAGGGGCTGCAGCTGATGATCTCAATTGGAACCCTATAGAATGGGATAGAGCAGCGGAAGAACTCACGTGGGAGAGACTGCTAGGGCTCGATGGATCCCTCGTATTTCTAGAACATGTCTTCTGGGTTGTCTCGCTAAACACAATGTTTATTCTCGTTTTTGGTTAGTTAAACACTGTCATGTTATTTGTAGCATAGCTGTAATAAAGACTTTACTTTCACATTCTGGAAAGATACTCTATATAATTTGGTGATAATATACCGTGTTTTAAGTATTACACAATATGGAATGTTTTTTTTTTATATATATTAAAAAACCAGCTGCCCATTGTAATACTACAGCTGAAGGGTCCTTTGAACTTTAATAGGACTGTCCAGGCCAGTTTGATGTTAAGTCTTCCTTCAGTTACGGTTCTCTTTCCATGTCAACATCAACACCGAATATTCTCAGATGTTTGTTACACATCTCTTATTATCCTTCACATCTGACAATCCACAACACTCCCCATCTCTGTTTAACTCTATCTTTTCTTCGTGCCCAGGCCCGATGAGGGCAGAGATTTTTTTGTCCCCTGTCTTGGTGTCACAATCATAAAAAAAAATCTGTCGTGTCTCCTTCATTCAATATTTATATACCTGTGGTCATGATACTATGCTCTATGACTTTCAGGCTCTTTTGTTTAATATATTAATCAGTGCCTTTTATATAATAGCTTGAGAGTTCTACAGTGACATTAGCTTATTAAATTGTAATGATAATCTGCAGATACATTTGGAAAACTTTAGAAATGAATTTTGTAATGGATTAACTTTTGATATTTCAGCTTTTTGTCCATATCACATAGGACATTTTACCATAGTTGGCTTCAAACTTAAAGCTTGGGTATCAGCATCTCATTTTGAAGGCTTACTCACTGCATTGTGTGGGTATTGCGTTGTGGGGCTTTGTTTGGTTCTTCTACACACATTGGCTGCCATTTTAAGACTTAATAGGTAAGTGTCGTTGCTTTTTTTGTTAATGGCTATATTGTTATCAGATCCAGTCTTGGTACTGCATGTTAGTAGATGTGCGTGTGTTTAGGTATGTGTGTATGTCTGTGTTTAGGATGCTTTGCCTTTTAAGTAAATAAGATTGTTGAACCCAGAATATATCACCAACTGTATACATAAGCAAGGAAAAAGCTGCAGAACCGGGAGAGCATTTATTATAGTCATGATGTACAATTCTTTATTAGGTAACATATGAACCATATGAGTCTCACTCTTACTTAAGATGTTTTTTTATTTTAATTGCTGAAATATATTTAACACATTTTTTCCTTTAGCTGTGTTTGATTTTAGTCAATGAAAGATAGTTAACACTATTCAAAGAAAAATAAATACCTGTAGAAAATTTATAGCTGTGTTAGCTTATTACTATTTCATATTAATTCCAAGTGTATGTTGTGAAAGGATGTGTATCCTACGTAATTTTTTTTATTTTCAGATCTAAGCGTGTTTTAGGTCTGTGCTATGTGGTGGTAAAAGTAGCTCTTTTAAGCGTTGTTGAAATTGGTGTTTTCCCACTAATAGGGGGCTGGTGGCTAGATATATGTTCATTGTCTCTTTTCGATGCTACATTAAAGGTATGACCATACATTATTTGTAATATACTATTAAAATAGCTGAAAAATCAATATTCTTTCTTATTTACTATAGAATATTTTGTACTCTTATCCCAAAATAATGATTGTGGTACACCTATTGCCTCAAGTATTCAATCAGTAATCAGAAACCAGAGACTATTTTGAGTAACTACAGGATACTTATATAAACAGATCACACCCAAAATCAGGAAAGTTGAATGTGAAGCTTAATGTATTTTACCTCATTCTAAGATAACATTATTACCTTATATAAGTTAGATTTGTTTTTTAATTTTTCCAATTTTAAACCAAATTCTAAGATTACATTATTGCCTAATATAAACTAGATTTCTTTTTGATTTTTCCAATATATTCCCACTTATTAAATGTAAATCAATTACACTTATTTGCATAATTCAGTTTTAGTACGCAAAAGAATATCCATCTTAGC
>JAXCGZ010005807.1:107500-128088 GCA_037179515.1 Halocaridina rubra
TCAAGTGTAGTAGAGGACCCAAGAACAGGTCCTCATCATACCCTGCCCTAATATAATATTTAGGGGAAAACCTGGGCAGAATTTTTTCTTCCCTACAACTAAGGATATTCCTCTTAGCTGCCTCCCACTACACACAAGATATACAAGGATGGAACTGTAAAATTTATATACTAGCTGCCTCCCACTACACACAAGATATACAAGGATGGAACTGTAAAATTTATATACTCCTAGTGCTATTGGGCATGTTAAATTGAATGACCTCTCTCCACATTACTATTATAGACTTCTCATGGATATATTTGTGTATATTTTACTCGTGAAAACTCAAACCTCTCTTTCTTTCAGATGATTCATCTCCCTATTGTTCGACATACCCGTCGCTTCTTAGCCTCCATGGTGATTTTTGGTTCTACAGTACTCCTCATGCTTTGGTTACCTATCAAAATTATTCACGGATTATGGCCGTCTTTTTTGCCTTATCATATTACACTTTCTAGGTTTGTACCAAATATTACTTGATACACTTAAGATTTAGCTTCACAGAAAATGTATAACAATTACTTATTATACTGGTGTTATTGATTCTTTGTGCTCTGTATAAGTGATAGACAAGCATAAGATCTAATCTCATCTGTTTGTTTTGCAGTGATACTCCAGTGAGTGAGCTTTCTTTGGAACTTTTGCTATTACAAGTCATCCTTCCAGCATTGTTAGAACAAGGTCATACACGTGTGTGGCTAAAACTGCTTGTGAGACATTGGTGTGCTGCTGTCTCACATGTATTTGGTTTAAGATCATATCTTCTGGGAGATGTTCCCCTTGATACTCAGGTGATTATGAAATTCAATTTATTTGTCGTGTCATTATTGACAGTTTTAATATTTTATGTCTATTGGGATCCATGCAGCAGTTTGAATTTATATTTAGTAATGGATGATTTGATACCTGTAAATTTACTCAATTTCAGTTTTAGGATTGGTGACTGTAGGATTTTAACCACTTATTCTTAATTAAGAACGTCAATATTAATATGTAAGTATAAGGGCCAACAATGTCAATTAACATAAGTTACCCACAAAGGATTTACACTTTGAAATACTCACCTGCAAGCTAAAAAGCGCATTTGAAAGGTGTTAATTATATACCTTGGATACGCATAAGAACTGATAGGCACCACTAAAAATGGGTGTGGAAAGGGTTTTAACCTATGGTGGTGAAGGAAGTGTCTAAAACACCCAATTGCAATCTCCATAGACTCTTATTGATGGTTTTTTCCACCATGACCAGTTGCAAGTATGTACCTACTCGAACAAAGTACTAGTCATTGAGTAAAGGCCTCATTCAGAGGAACACTTAACAAATCTGATCTGATCTTGGACCTTTGAACTTAGGAAACTCCTGTAGGTCAACAAAGAAGTGTGAGCACAACAAAATTATGAAACCAATTCCGTACTAAAAGGCAAACTTGACAAATTTTCCTCTACGGTTAGGAAAAATTAATCCAACTCCAAAGTGAGTGGAGGAAATGAACCTCCAAATGTACAAAACCAAAATCACGCACTAGGTGACAACGTGGGTATAAAATAGGCCACTTGGTCACCTTACCTTGTCCCGAGCAACTAGCAACCATGGCAAAATTCTTACCCGAGCAACTAATGAAAAGAGTGATCTCGGTAAACGTACAACACCAAACTAGAGAAAATCAATAACCCTTTCCTCTAAAATAAATTAATTGAGGGTAATAAAGGTGGTGACATCACCAAGAGACAACACCCCTATTACCTAAATTAAAATAAGTAAATACACCATTTGAAAGAACAGAATATACTTGTCCCCCAAGGAAGAAGAGCATCAGTTAGTAAAGAGGAATGCCATAGAGAGTATCCTCTTTGTATAATAAGTTGAATAAGGGCTCCTATAGGGTTGAGGATCAGCAGTTATCACATTTTTAAGTAGAAATTCTTCCAAAGGGAAAAAACATTATCAGTCTGGAGCCCCGTATCTCCAAGAGGGAGTAGATATTCCAGGAAGCACTCGGGACACCGAAACCTATTTACGTAAACAACTGAACCATAGCCCTCCCTCATTAGCAAAAAATTAAATATTGATTTCTCACAAAAATGCTGAAAACTCCTACAATAAAGCAGAGTCACTTCATTATGCTCAGGTGCAGGAGCTACTGTTGATAAGGCCAACTTTCAATATTAAAATCTGGTCAAAATTAAATGTTCGTAGGGTAAAATAGACAACCAAAATGGAGAACTCCAAAGAGAATACAAATTCCCAGAAAAAGCTTCCAGGACAGGCAACAGGAACTAAAGGGAAAGCACTCTAGAACCTCCAGTACACAAAGAGAGAAAAGAATTGTGAGCAGCTATGCATAGGCTCCAAGAAGACTCAGGATGCCAGCAGCCTAAAGATACACCCATAGAGCAGCAAGAAGAGAAATACTAGAATAAGAGGGACTGTAAAGAAAGTTCATGTTTCCAAGATGAGGGATAAGCATTAAATACGTGTATTTGCAGGCCTAGCTGTACTGTCCTCCTGTCCATCATTTTGGAATACTTTATATTCACTTGAAAATTTTTGTTATTTTAGTAGGTAAAATTTCTATATATACAAAAGCCATAATCCTCCATATATGGGAAGGTTGCTGAGTAAAAAGAAAAAACTGTACTCTTTATGGAAAGAAAATACCAAGGAGAGGATATCCTGTCCCTTCGCTCTGCCCCATTAAGTTGACTTTTACGATAAGCAGGGGAACAAAGTGATACTCTTTCCCCTTCTCAGGAGTTTATTTGTATCATTTAAATTTATGTATAATATATGTATGAAAGGGTGTGTTGCTTTACACTCGATTTTACCAATATCAGTCTTAAATGTGTTAAAAATTGCTATGTAATGGAACTAACCATGTTGTTGTATATATTGCAGGGTGGTGTTATTATTGGTGGTGACGCTGCTGGTAATGGAGATGCCGGAGTAGCAGATGTAGCAGCTCCCCCAGAGGTAGAAGAACCAGCTGAAGGACTTGCTAATCCAGTTGTTGGTGGTGGAGATGCTTTAGGGGGAGGCCTTGGAGCTGCACATCAGGCATTGCTGCAGCGTGATGGTCCTACTGGTTCGTGCTTGTTTGTTTACATTTTTACTACATTTAGAAATTAGATCCTCATGTTTACTTCAGTATTATATTCTAAAACCTATTGCAGTTAAATGGATCAGCAGCTAGCATGAACTCTGTGTTTTCATCCTCAGCCTTGCATTATATCTTTTTACTCTTTCATATTCCTAATTACAGAAGCTCCCCTACTTACAAGCAAATGAGTTACGAATATTCACAGATACGAACAAAAACCTACCCATTATCTACCCAAGTATTACTTTATGTATTACTGCACTGTACTGCATTATTACATTATTATTACTACATAAAATTGCATTAATACTACATACACTTTGTTTTATGTAGTAGCTTAATATCTTTGGCTTAATTACTGCATATGTATATACTATACTGTTTTTTTTTTTTTTTTTTTTAAACGAGCTTTGGGCTTTTGCCCGTAAACACAATTAGGTAATCACACACACTAAGGAAACATATCTCTCTTCACTTGGAATCCTTCAACTTTTTGTCAGTGAGGCAACATGGCTTCAGAGAGGTAGATCAACAGTAACAAACTTATTAGAATTTTATGATGAGGTAAGCCGAATCTTACAAGAAAGAGAGGGCTGGGCAGATTGCATATTCCTAGACTTCCAGAAAGCGTTTGACACTGTTCCACATGGGAGACTTATTAGGAAGCTGCAAGCAATGGCTAGAATAGGTGGAAATATCTTGAAATGGATAAAACTTACTTAGAAGGAAGGGAACAGAGGGTTAGAGTAAGACACTCGGTGTCTGAATGGAGAAGAGTTAGTAGTGGAGTTCCACAGGGTTCAGTTTTAGGGTCACTTTTGTTCCTTGTATATGTAAGTGACCTACCAGAGTCTGTAAATTCACTCATGAATATGTTTGCAGATGATGCAAAGATTGTGAAGAAAGTAAAACACGCGAACAATGGTAGAGAACTTCAGGAAGAGCTAAATAGTCTGCATGAGTGGTCAGAAAAGTGGCTAATGAAATTTAATACTTCAAAATGTAAAGTAATTAGAATGGGTACAAGTGCAAGAAGGCCCAAGCTTGACTACTCGGTGGCTGGAATACAACTTCAAGAGACAGAAAATGAGAGAGATCTAGGAGTAAACATACTAGCAGATTTGTCTCCAGAAATACATATAAATGGCATAATAAGGGCAGCATATGCATTCTTATCAAATGTAAGGGTAGCCTTCAGGCACATGGACAAGGAAATGTTCAGAAATATTTATGTAACCTATGTGAGGCCAAAACTCGAATATGCAGCCCCCTTTTGGAATCTGCACTTGAAAAAGCACATAGCTAAGCTTGAAAAAGTTCAAAGACATGCCACGAAACTGGTGCCAGAAATACGCAATCTCAGTTATGATGAGAGGCTGAGGGAATTAGACTTACCATCACTCGAAGCTAGAAGATTGAGGGGGGATATGTTGACAGTCTTTAAATTCCTTCATGGTTATGATAGAGTGGATAGGGATCGATATTTTGATATGGCTGGCTCTAGAACTAGAGGTCATAGTTTGAAGGTTCGTAAGAAAATTTCTCTGCAGGATGTAAGGAAATACTTTTTCAGTGTAAGAGTAGTTGATAATTGGAATTCGCTGAGCGAGGAGGAAGTTAATGCTATCTCAATCCATAGTTTTAAGGGCAGGTATGACAAGTATCACTAAGTATAAAATGGAACCGATCAGGAGACGGGAAGATACGAGCTTTGGGCTCTTTCCCGTAAACACAATTAGGTAATTACACACACACACACACACACACACACACACACACACACACACACACACACACACACACACACACACACACACACACACACACACACACACACACCACCTATACACAACTTACGAATGGACTCCTGGAACCTAACTTGTTAGTAAGTTGGGGAGTATCTGTATACACTTTCAGCAACTTGCAGTACCTTCACTAATCTATTATACTTTTTCATACCACATACTTTCTCCTCATGCTTCTAAACATTTCATCTTATTCTGTTTTGCTTCATTTCATCACATCACTGACATATTTTCCGAGTCGCACACCGTTTAGTATCTACGCTTCTTACACCTTTCTCTGGATCTAGAATGTTACTTCTCAAACTCTTTCTATTCTTTTCTTGATAGTCATTTTGCAAGATAGTTTCAGAAAAAGGAGGGTTGCTTCTCTTTTCTTTAATTCTCATTATCGCTTTTTGATATTCAGGGTGTGCTCTAGTGATATTTTTACTCCTGTAACCCCTAGAATGGTGATTAAAAATACTTATAAGAAAAATATTGCATAAGTAGTATCCAATTATAACAGCATATTTGTTACAGGTTTCCAAGCATATGTAAGGCCTCGATGGTTTGGTATTAGGATATTGGGCTTGGTGGTAATGATGTGTGTTAGTCTTACTGCTGCATCAATCATTTGCCTTACTATGCCTGTACTTGTTGGCAGGCATTGTATGTACCTTGCACTTGGAGATACGAAGGTATGGTGAGGGCATGTCCTCCTCCATCTCTTTTAACCTTAATTAGTGATCTAATGTACTATATATGATTATCTTTCAGTAAAAGGATATATATTTTTATAAAAACTAAATAATGAAGTGTTATCTACTTGATATAAACTTGCAGTGATATTCCCAGCCTGTGACTATTTTATTAGTCTACTTCAAGGTAGAATATAAAACATGACGGATAAGTTTTATAGCCTTTCATCTTTGTATCTGGTTACTTAAGTAACTGCAAGTGTACAGTTCTCATATGTTTAGGGTTGGTACACTCATGACTCCTTCACCTTCAGTATGACACGTTCTCCTTAGAGAAACGTTGTTTATGTATACAAATAAAGATGGTGAATTGGTACAATATTTATAAAATGAATGAACAGTTCTGTATTTCATTTAAGCTGAATTGGTACAATATTTATAAAATGACTGAACAATTCTGTATTTTATTTCATCATCGTGGCATCCATTCTTATGTAATAATGGATTTAAGGTCTCATGCTTCCTTTAGTATTTTCTATACAGAGGCAGTGATATGTCTGCATATCTGCCTGCTAACTTGTAGTACTTATTATTTTGCATATGGTCTGTTTTCTTACTATAATATGCAGTGATATTTCTATATATCAGCCAACTAAGTAATAACACTTTTGCATTTATCCTGTTTTCTTATTGATTTTTTTTAACTATGTTTGTGTGATTATTTAAATTTTTCTATGCAGGTTCATGAGTTGTACACAGGTGCTTGTGGTTTGTATTTATGCTTACTAGGCATACGAGGGATTACACTTTTGGCTTCGTGGATAATGCTCGGATGGGCTCAAGTGATTCTTCGTGTTCGTCAGTGGGGTATTATGGTGAGCATTTGGTTTATCTTTGCTTTTCCTCACGAATTTTTTTTTCTCTGTAGTAGAGGCAATCATTAACTTTATGTAAATAACTACACTTATTAGTTGGTATCACTGATAGCTCTCTCGTTTGTATAAAGGTGATTAGAATAGCTATGAAGTAATCTCTTTTTAAATCAGTAATTTACTCATTTTAGGGAACTAAGGCTTTGATAGCTCTCTTGGTGGTGGCTGTGATAGTACCTCTGATGGTAGGAGTACTGATGGAGTTGGTCATTGTTGTACCTCTTCGGGTTCCTCTCCACCAAACGCCAATCATATTTTTATGGCAGGTAAATTATATTATTCTTCTATATGACTTGTGTCCTATTTGCCTCATACTTGTACCAATTCTAAAAGTTATTACATAGCAGTTTTACTCGTATGCAGGTAGTTTATTACGAAAATATTTTGTGTAATTTATGCTGCTATGCTTGGTTGTTTATCTTTTGTCTTTATAAAGTGAAACTCGAGTGCTACACTTATGTAGGAATAAGAAAATTTAGGTCTGCCGGTCAAAGTGCACCTCTTGTAGGTCGATTGAAGAATAGAGTGAGTGAAGATTTCTAGGAGAAGCCTTGACTGCAGGAAGTATAAGACATGCATTGGATAGATAAAACTGACCAGAATGATATATAAAGGGTATTGAACCACACTATTCCCCTTGCTCTGACAGAGTATACTGGGGAATCTTGAGACCATGTTTATTCACTGTTTATGTTATGGAGAGACCATAAGGGTGATTTACATATATGGTGACAAGAGGTGAAAGAATATAATTTTGTTACCTTTCATTTGATTAATGCCACTGCTCGATTGTACTTAAAGATCACTTGTGCAAGTGGAAGAAATGAGAACTTGTTCATAAGTATGGTATTCCTTTGGCAATTTTCCTTGTTAATTATGTCTAGAACAAATATATTCTTTGTTAATTCTGATGTGAAGAACTTTATGTGAAGCCCATGCTGTCTGGGATAATAGTTCTCAAGATTGCCATCTTACACATTTGGCAAGCTGTTGAAATTTTAAGCTTAATTTTTTGTTGGTGACAATTGTTAACTGGATGCAAGATACACAGTGTGTAGCAGGTGTTGTACATCTATTTTCTCAATTATATTATAATTTTGCCCAAATTTCTTTGGTTCATAAACAGTGTAAGTAGTATGACAAGGTGAAGAAAGCACCATATATAATAAATTCTTTAGCTTCATGGTAGCATCTTATTGGAGAGATTAGAGCGAGATTTCACTTCTAGATATTTTTGTTGTCTAATATAAAACGGTAAACAAGTTTTCAATATTGAATTCTACTTAATGAACTGTGCCTTTCATTAGGTCTCTTTTAGAAGATTTTACAAATTTAAGAAAATTAAACAATTCATGATTAGGTACAAAAGGATATGAAAGTGCAAGACAATTCTTGAGTATACATACAAATGGTGTTATATAATTATCGGTTTACATGGACTTTTACAACAGAAGCTGCCTACCAGTGAGTGTTGCCACCCACAGTCAGTGTCATTCACGGTTCCAAAATAAGTGGACTTATTTGTTCTTTTAAGTAAGAGTGAAGCTTTTTGAAAAACTCATTGAATTGGTATATGCAGTGTGCATTTATCAATGTTATGAATGTTATCCACACCCATTTTAGAAGAACCTAAATAACAGTAAGGGTGTTGATCATCTTGGACAACCTTAGAGGATATAATACCACAAATTTAAAAGAGTGGAGAAAGAGCCTTTTTTCTCTGAAGTTTTCTTTGTTGCAGAAAAAAAGAAGCTCTCTGGGAGAGCCTTAGTATTACTTTCAGAATAGTGAACTTCTGCTATTGTGTATTTTTCAGTATTGCTTCTACTTGTTAATATTTGAACAGGATTGGGCCTTGGGAGTTTTGTACACAAAAATAATGTGTGCATTAGTCATGATGGGTCCCAACTGGTGGCTGAAGACAAATCTTGAGCACATATATTTGGGAGGAATTCGTGGATTGGACTTGAACTTACTAGTGGGACAGACAGCGTTGCCTGTCATTGCTTGTCTTGGTGCCTGCCTAACTGTACCCTACGTAACATCTCACACTATTGCTCCATGGTTTGCTCCTCCAAGTGCTCTAGTAAGTATTATCACTCTTTATCATTTGATTATTATAGGTTCTTTCCAAAAGTGCCCATATAGAAATTATATATTGAAATAAATGACTTATTTCCTGCTTAGCACTTTGAGAAATTAACTGTCTTTGTGCATGTAAACAAAATAAACAATTAATAAAACCTATACACATATAGCATTTTCAGCTAGTTCTGAATGGAATATACTATATATATATATATATATATATATATATATATATATATATATATATATATATATATATATATATATATATATATATATATATATATATATATATATATATATATATATATATATATATATATATATATATATATATATATATATATATATATATATATATATATATATATATATATATATATATATATATATATATATATATATATATATATATATATATATATATATATATATATATATATATATATATATATATATATATATATATATATATATATATATATATATATATATATATATATATATATATATATATATATATATATATATATATATATATATATATATATATATATATATATATATATATATATATATATATATATATATATATATATATATATATATATATATATATATATATATATATATATATACAGTGTTACCCCGGTTATTCGCGTTTCTTGGTTCGCGTTCTCACTCTATCGCATTTTTTTTTTTTTTTTTGGATAAATTATTATTTTATTTTATGGGTATACGCAAAAATATTAAAATATTGAAATTTTTTTTTTTTTCAGTATTGTCATTTTTTATTGAAAAAATTTTTTCATTATTTAATTGATAAAAAAGAATTTATTTCCCAGCCTACGAATAATAAAACAGTAAAAAAATAGTAAAAAACATAAATTTAGATATACGTACGTACAGTATAACTCACAGTACAGGGTATTGCATCATGCTAAATAGTGTCCGATAGCGTACAATGTATTGGGGTCACAGCTACGTGAGCTAGCATATATATTTATATTTCCAGTAGTTTCATGATTTTATTGATAAAAAAAACGTATTTCTTAGCCTAAGAATAATAAAACAGTAAAAAATAGTAAACAGTATTGCACCACGTAAAATGCGATACCGGTATCAGTGTTTCGGAAAACGCAAAGGCTCTCACCTACGTGACCTAGTGAATATTAAAATTTTCATTATTTTATTGATAAAACAAGTATTTCCGAGCCTAAGAATAATAAAACAGTAGAAAATAATAAAAAAAACAAAGTACTAACAGTATTTCACCATGTAAAATACGATACCGCTATCAACGTTTCGGAAAACGAAAAGGCTCTCACCTACGTGACCTAGTGAATATTAAAATTTTCATTATTTTATTGACAAAACAAGTATTTCCTAGCCTAAGAATAATAAAACTGTAAAAAATAATAAAACACATAAAGTACTAACAGTATTTCACCATGTAAAATACGATACTGCTATCAACGTTTCGGAAACGAAAAGGCTCTCGCCTACGTGAGATAGTTCATGGAATGCTATTGGCTGAAAGGTCGGGAGACAACGAATCACAGAATTATTTTTCAATATTTTCTGTATCATGGGGTCTGATTGGCTTTTTCATTGCAGTTTGCTTTTCCCTCCAATTTCCAATGTGCCGCCTCACTCGCTCAGTCTAACTCTCGTGTGCGCCGTTCTCGTTGTGCTTACTAATACGTTTTGCTTGTGATTGTGATTTTACGCGTTATTTTACCTTTGCAATGCCTCCCAAACGTCCTTCACCTTCTAAGGCTCCTGCTAGTCAGCCTAAGCGGCATAGGAAAATGTTAACCATTGTAGAAAAAGTGAAACTCTTAGATATGTTGACAGAAGGAAAAAGGTTTGTGGATGTCGGCCGCTATTTTGGCCTCAATGAATCTACTGTTGCTGTTATTTATAATGTAAAGGGTGTTTTTTTAACAGTGCAGGGAGGGTTTATGTAGTACGTAAACGAAAAAATAATTGTAAATGAGTATGTATGTCACGTCATCATCACATTCATGGTAAGTTTTCCTATCGCTTTCATAAAAATTTACGTTGCTTGCTGTTATTTATAATGTAAAGGGTGTTTTTTTAACAGTGCAGGGAGGGTTTATACAGTACGTAAACGAAAAAATAATTGTTAATAAGTATGTATGTCACGTCATCATCACCTCATTCACCGTAATTTTATCTATCGCTTTCATAAAAATTTACGTTACTTGCCGTTATATATATATATATATATATATATATATATATATATATATATATATATATATATATATATATATATATATATCATATACATACATACATACATACATACATACATACATACATATATATATATATGAATAATTTTTTTACCCCGACTGGGACTCGAACCTAGGACTTATGATTACTAAGTCAAGGCGCTACCACTACACCACAGAAGGTTAAAAGGAATCCAACCTTATAGCTTATATCTGCTATACTTAGGAATGAACGCATTCTAACTGAATGCCACTACGTTCATATTACAGATTCCCCAACCTCACTCGTGGTTTCATTTTAGCATTTAATTCAATTCCCAATCTCATTCGGGCCATGAAATAACCTATTAAGCACATTACATATGTGAAAACATGAATCATTCTTTACCCCGACCAGGACTCGAACCTAGGACTTATGATTACTAAGTCAAGGCGCTACCACTACACCACAGAAGGTTAAAAGGAATCCAACCTTATAGCTTATATCTGCTATACTTAGGAATGAACGCATTCTAACTGAATGCCACTATGTCATATTACAGAGTCCCCAACCTCACTCGTAGCTTCATTTTAGCATTTAATTCAATTCCCAATCTCATTCGGGCCATGAAATAACCAAATAAGCACATTATATATGTGAAAACATGAATCATTCTTTACCCCGACCGAGACTCGAACCTAGGACTTATGATTACTAAGTCAAGGCGCTACCACTACACCACAGAAGGTTAAATGGAATCCAACCTTATAGCTTATATCTACTGTACTTAGGAATGAACGCATTCTAACTGAATGCCACTATGTTCATATTACAGATTCCCCAACCTCACTCGTGGCTTCATTTTAGCATTTAATTCAATTCCCAATCTCATTCGGGCCATGAAATAACCAAATAAGCACATTATATATGTTAAAACATGAATCATTCTTTACCCCGACCGGGACTCGAACCTAGGACTTATGATTACTAAGTCAAGGCGCTACCACTACACCACAGTAATCATAAGTCCTAGGTTCGAGTCCCGGTCGGGGTAAAGAATGATTTATGTTTTCACATATATAATGTGCTTAGTTGGTTATTTCATGGCCCGAATGAGATTGGGAATTGAATTAAATGCTAAAATGAAGCCACGAGTGAGGTTGGGGAATCTGTAATATGAACACAGTAGCATTCAGTTAGAATGCGTTCATTCCTAAGTATAGCAGATATAAGCTATAAAGTTGGATTCCTTTTAACCTTCTGTGGTGTAGTGGTAGCGCCTTGACTTTACAAGCCTATTGCAAAGGAGTGGGTGGCAATTGTCTATTGCCATTGGGTATCTCCCCCGGGCATGTACTTCACATTTAGAACAAGTGTTCGTGTGTGATATTGGGAATAAAGGACTTGTTCATATCTCACACCCTCTTGAGGTATTTGAACGCCAGATGCCGAGTCCCATGGGACCAGCCATATATTTTCGTGACCCTTTTAAACATGGCCTCATCCTAGTAAACACTGGAGAGAGTGTTCAATGTTCCCTTTGACACCTAGCCAAAAGTCCTACGACATCCCTCCCCACTACACTGAAATATCTCTTATTTCAGTTTCATCATCCTAAACTAACATTTGTTTACAATAAAAACGGGGCCGAATTATTTAAGCTATTATCGAAGAAATCCTATTTCTATGAACTCTAAACAAATTACACAAACATATCATATATATAGTACTTCTACAGACAACTAGAGCATGCAGAGTCTATTTCCTTGTGGGAAATCTTTAACACAAACATATTCTTATATTTAACAAAAGTAACCTTAATCACTATGATTTCAGTGTGTAACTAATAACAAACATAAATTAAGATCAAAAGTCAGTTTAGATCATAACATTACTTTATCTACTTCTCTTTTTTCTTCAAAAGACAAAATTTGGTTAGTTACAGTAAAAATATAAATCATGTAAAACATTAGCAAACAAATTAAGTAGAGTATTAGCATGTAAAAACATTTAAATTACGCTAGACCATAATATAAATAGTAATATTTATAAGAAACCTCATCTTATAATTTCTACTCCTATTGTTACTATGGGCATTAATTTATTTTAAAATTTGGCCTTAAAAACTACTCCTGAAACAAAACATGTTTTACTGTGTGTAAAGTCAAAACATTTACTATTTCAATTTGCAATTACTATTCAGAGACCAATTAATATAAAAACTTAATGAACATAAAGATTAAATCATAATTCAAACAAGAATAATACTAAAGCAAAACTGTGATAATATCTAAGCAAAACACTGATATTATTCAAGCAGAAAAGCAACTTATTACTCTTAGTGCAAATCATACAATTTATCAATGGCACTTATTCAAAACTATATCTAAGGGAGACTCTGAGTTTTCGCTTAAAATTATCTTAAAGCTAGTAAAAAAAAAAATAAAAATAAAAAAAAAATATTTTGTCTTTTAGCACAGTGGACAAAGACGGTGGGGACATTTTCTTTCCCATTTTTTTCAGTTCTAATACGGGGGTAATTTTAATTAACTAATAAGGGATTTTTAAATACCCTTATTTCTCTCTTCACTAAAGTTTGGACATGTATAGGGATTATTTTTCTTTCTGTTTGAATCCCATCAACGCGTTTACGTGGCTTCTAAAGGTATTATTAAAATATTTTAAAATATTTCTGTGTTTCTTTTCCTCTCTTTTCACTACAGTTATGACATGTATGGGGATTTCCTTGTTTCTGGGATTTCATCAGTTCGTTTACATGGTTTTTTAAAGTAGTTTAAAACTTTTATTTCTTTCCTTCCCTTGCTCATGAATTCTTGCTAGGCGCGATTCCACGGTTTCTCTCTGGGATTTCATTTTTTTCACTCCCCCGCCGTCCTTGCTGCAGGCCCAGGTTTGTTACCATAATTATCTCCACTTCCGAGATAGGCAAGAAAAAGAGGAAGGGATCGGCACCTTTCTAATCCTTCCAGCCTGGCTTTCTCGTCCCGCCCTCGGCCGATCTTGACTAAGACCACCACGCAGGAGACCTGCAACGTCACAGCGATTTCTCTTCCGTACGGAAATCCACACGTACCTTCGAAGCAGACCTCGGGATGAAAATTTGAACCTCTGTCACTACTACAGTTGTAAGAAAGGTTCCCTATGACTTCAGGGTACCAACAATGGCCATACGTTGTTAATCGAGGCTATACTTTGCCTCCCCTGCAACTGCAAGTGATTGCAATCTCTATTCAATGGGCACTAGGGACTTGTCTGAGCGGACAAAATCTAAAGACTTTTAGAACTTGCAGGTCGGGGCTGCCTAGGAATAGGGTGGTAATGGAAGGTATGTGTCTACACAACTAGATTATTATTCCAAGATACTTAGGACTTAGCTGAGAAACTGCTACATAGCATTACTCTACTATAGACATCAAAAAGAACAACCACTAAATACTGAGAAAAACCACTAAAGAAATATTCTTATTAGCGGTGGCTACAGTACCATCAAGTATGAATTCAGATAAAAGATACAAATCATCAGGTTACTGCTGATTTCATTTCAAAAATAATAGTTAGCAACAGGCCATTGAGAGATAGCAACAATATCAGTCAACATAATAACATTACTAATAATCATGATCAAAAAATAAGAATAATAAACAATAAAAATAAATATACTAAATCAGAAATATCAATATATATACAATGGAGACTGGCATTCAGAAGTAAGAACAGAGTTCTATACTTATACTTCATAGTAATGCTCATTCTAACACAGTCTCTTTTAATATTTAAATTCCTGCTGTCATAATCAATGTATATATATAGAGCATAAGTGGCAACTCGCTGGCTCCACAATTTGTCAATGGGAGTTCTATCTATTCTCTAAACAGTTGCGACATGTGGCAAAAATATTTATGCAAATGGCGGTACCACCGATGTCTTAGTAGTATTTATGCAATAACAGCATGCAACAATCTATCAACTGCAATAAAATGTAGGCACAATTATCGCCTAGCTTCGCTGGAAAAAAACACACACAAAAAAATCAAAGACAGCAACGTTCTTTTAGCATCGAAAGGATCCTCTGTCAGTCTCAGAGTCGAGTGAAAGGTAGGAGAGAGAGAGAGAGAGGGAGATTGGGCGACCTTGAAATACATTGCGGTTTCCACCCACATGTCAGCTGAGATGGGCCTCTGTCTTTTACTTGTACTGAAAATAAAAAATTGTCGCAGAGTATCTCTAATAAAAGAATAATAAATAAACAAATGAAAGTGAACAAACGTTAGCAATGACTATCGGTAGAGTCTTACGTTTATTGTCAGCGGCTATTCTCATTCCCTCATTAACAAAAACAAAAGCAAAAAGAACTTAGTGTACAACTGTAGAACTGTCGAAGCATAAATCCATTCCTTTCTGTTTAATCTTGATATGGACTTTACTGTAACAGCATACACATCCTCGTCTATAATGACAATTCCTTTCTTGCTCTAAATCAGAGGGTTGAGTCGGAGCGCACCCACTCTGATGAAATTAAAACAAAAGATTAAAATCATATGTGACACTATCCCTACTACTATCAACAAAAGTACAAATATCTTTTTCTTAACAGACGCTTTTAATGACTTAAATATCATTAGTTTTAAATTTAGAACTCAGCAGATAATCTCTAATAATCTCAATTATCTTTAATTAGCTCAATTGTAATCTAAAATTCATGAAAATGATAGGGATTAACCATAGTTATCTCTAGATAATCTTTTCAAAACTCTTTAAGTAAGATTTTAAAGATTTCTTCAATACAAAAAGAACTATATAACAAAAACGGGTATCAAAGAATATAAAAAGTCTATCTCTGTGTATGCGATAATAAAAACAAAAATTATATTTCATTAGCAACAGTAAAGAATGCATTTTGCTTAAGTTTCAAATTCTCGTATGGAGTTGTACATGGACAATTCAAACATAAAATATATATATTCTTTTTCTATCTCGAATTTGACTTATTTAAATTACTATACAACAGAATTTCCTTCAGAACGGGGAGAAGTTCGACTTATAACTATTCTGTCTGCTTTTACGGGGGTTGCGCATGTGGGCGCTGTTTTCTCCCCTGTTCTTTTGGCTTCTGGATAAACTTCTGCTCTCTCAAGTACGGGATACATCTGTGTAACATTCTTGTTGTCATTTCGTGTCAGCTCTCACTCTTTCTTTATGACCAAGCTGAATAATTTTGATAAACATTATCATGGCTAAAACTCGCAAAGTTTTATTTTATAAATCTACATATCTCTTCAGACAAATAATGCATATACTGCAGCTAACAAAGAAAATAAAGAATCATTCATAGATTCACGTCCTTTATCACGTAACATCTATCTTGGAATCTCTCGGAAATCGAATAATAATCTCATTGGCGGAGTAGGGGACAAAACAAAAATAAAACAAACTTGGCATCTCAACCATATCTGGGCAGGTGGAGAATCACTTTCTCAAACATATCCCTCACTAGATATGGCAACAGCGCATCACCTCCCATAAATACACTCTGATATGGCATGCAGAAGGACCTGGCGGAGCAGGGGAACGACCCTCGCAGAGACTCCCCAATCGTGCTTCCTAACGGTGCTTTCTGCGATTTCACCCCCTAGAGCAACCCCCCATTATACCCCCAGTCATTCATACTCATTCTCTGCCTCACTCGCTGCATCACTTACAATACAATCGTCCCCTTTCTGTAAAATTCCCTTTAATTTACAACGTTGGTTGTAAGAAGAGTAAGGGTGAAATCTCGGTTGGGCCGCACGGTCACAGACTGCCTCACCAGTCCTAAGTCCCATTCTAACGAACAAACAAACATTCTACTCCCTTGAAGCTACGTTTGGGTGACACTGAAAAACCTTCCCTATTCTAGGACAGCACAAATTACTCTAATTTACTCTTACTTTCGCCTGCATAGCGTGAAATTAAAAAACTCATCTCTAACTAATATCACAAAATTTCTTATTCTTCAAAAAACATGCCACACACGTATCGTAATATTAATTCCCCATCATCATAACACAAAAAGAACGATCTGTCATTTATGTCTTTCTTTCGCTAAAACATTCCTCCCGCGGAGAAAAAACAAACAAAAAAAAAGAAAAAACC
Organism: Halocaridina rubra; assembly: GCA_037179515.1. Classification (NCBI taxonomy): domain Eukaryota; kingdom Metazoa; phylum Arthropoda; class Malacostraca; order Decapoda; family Atyidae; genus Halocaridina; species Halocaridina rubra. The sequence continues at coordinate 124,536 of JAXCGZ010005807.1, forward strand.
TTAAAAACAGATTTCACGTATATTACTCACTATAATTCTTACACTTAAGAAATTAATATACTGTAATAGTGATTTCACGTGCGTTAAATTTGTCAATTAAAAATCGATACATTCGCGTTCTTAAAATTCAATCTAAGCATTAATACAAATAAATGGAACACACTTCCAACGCAAATTCTTTATATTACTCAAATTATAACAAAAATGGAGTTTATTACTACTTATAGCTATTAGTACAAATTATCCGTGTTAGTAATGGGTACAGAAATTCTACTTTTATCAACTTATTAAGCGCCACACCCCTTATAGGCGGGTTGGCTGAATCAAAGCATAACTACAAGATAAAATGGCGGCGTCCACCGACCTCAATTTCTTTTAATAATTGTCCCATTACTCACTGGATACAGATCACAAGTACTTAGCTATTTTAAGGAAGTGGTCCTGAAAAACTTCATGGCAGAAGGCAAGGAAGGAGGGGGTTTTCCTTTCTGGGCGCTGGAGGTTCCCGTCCAATTCTCTATCTCTCGAGTAAAATCGACGAATCGCCATCTTCTTGGTCGGATCCGGCAACTTATACTTCTTGTAATGGGCATTTTCACTCAATGCCCCGGTCACACTTTGGCTCAGTGCGACGGTGACTTCCATGAATACTCTCGTTGATACTTTTACTGCTGGGGAGGGGCCTTGCCAATACGGAGGCGGGGGAGAGTGACTGGATCTCATAATATGATACTGTAAGTGAAGGGGGAGCTCTGACTTTCTTGGTGTCACTCTCTCACTGCTGGTAAGCGTCTTGAAGTTTCTTCACTTGTACTTTTCTTCCATAGATGCTATATATTTTTTTCTTCTATTTTTTTCTTCTTTCTCTTCGGTAAAGTATCGGCGTGGATTTATCCCGAGCTGTTCACCACTGACGTAAGGATTTACTTACTACGTTATAATTATAATTATGGTAGCGTGGTTGGTGAAAAACATCTTTATATTCCTTTATTCTTATTTTAACATCTATGTACTCAGAGCTCCTATTACTACAGTTCCTGTCACGACTAATTCCTGAGTCCCACCCCCAAAAGGGGGAGGCTAACTCAGCTGTACTGTGTTAACTCTGCTGCTGGCAAGGCCCGGTCTCTAACTCTACTAACTGTGCCTGCCCTGGGTGGTTCTTGAAATACCCCAAGGGCAGGGCGTGGCTTGACATCCAGTCCTGCAAATCAACTCCAGGTTCGAAGTGGAGTCCCTCCTATAAGGGGAGGAGCTATTTCAACAAGCCTATTGCAAAGGAGTGGGTGGCAATTGTCTATTGCCATTGGGTATCTCCCCCGGGCATGTACTTCACATTTAGAACAAGTGTTAGTGTGTGATATTGGGAATAAAGGACTTGTTCATATCTCACACCCTCTTGAGGTATTTGAACGCCAGATGCCGAGTCCCATGGGACCAGCCATATATTTTCGTGACCCTTTTAAACATAGGCCTCATCCTAGTAAACACTGGAGAGAGTGTTCAATGTTCCCTTTGACACCTAGCCAAAAGTCCTACGACATATATATATATATATATATATATATATATATATATATATATATATATATATATATATATATATATATATATATATATATATATATATATATATATATATATATATATATATATATATATATATATATATATATATATATATATATATATATATATATATATATATATATATATATATATATATATATATATATATATATATATATATATATATATATATATATATATATATATATATATATATATATATATATATATATATATATATATATATATATATATATATATATATATATATATATATATATATATATATATATATATATATATATATATATATATATATATATATATATATATATATATATATATATATATATATATATTTTATATATATATATATATATATATATATATATATATATATATATATATATATTTATATATATATATATATATATATATATATATATATATATATATATATATATATATATATATATATATATATTATATATATATATATATATATATATATATATATATATATATATATATATATATATATATATATATATATATATATATATATATATATATATATATATATATATATATATATATATATATATATATATATATATATATATATATATATATATATATATATATATATATATATATATATATATATATATATATATATATATATATATTTTATATATATATATATATATATTTTATATATATATATATATATATATATATATATATATATATATATATATATATATATATATATATATATATATATTATATATATATATATATATATATATTTTATATATATATATATATATATATATATATATATAATATTTATATATTTATATATATATATAAAATATTTATATATATATATATATATATATATATATATATATATATATATATATATATATAAAATATATATATATATATAATATATATATATATATAAAATATATATATATATATATATATATATATATATATATATATATATATATATATATATATAATATATATATATATATATATATATATATATATATATATATATATATATATATATATATATATATATATATATATATATATATATATATATATATATATATATATATATATATATATATATATATATATATATATATATATATATATATATATATATATATATATATATATATATATATATATATATATATATATATATATATATATATATATATATATATATATATATATATATATATATATATATATATATATATATATATATATATATATATATATATATATATATATATATATATATATATATATATATATATATATATATATATATATATATATATATATATATATATATATATATATATATATATATATATATATATATATATATATATATATATATATATATATATATATATATATATATATATATATATATATATATATATATATATATATATATATATATATATATATATATATATATATATATATATATATATATATATATATATATATATATATATATATATATATAATATATATATATATATATATATATATATATATATATATATATATATATATATATATATATATATATATATATATATATATATATATATATATATATATATATATATATATATATATATATATATATATATATATATATATATATATATATATATATATATATATATATATATATATATATATATATATATATATATATATATATATATATATATATATATATATATATATATATATATATATATATATATATATATATATATATATATAATATATATATATATATATATATATATATATATATATATATATATATATATATATATATATATATATATATATATATATATATATATATATATATATATATATATATATATATATATATATATATATATATATATATATAATATAT
>JAXCGZ010005808.1:0-55000 GCA_037179515.1 Halocaridina rubra
GGCTTTTCCTTGTGTCATGTATCCTTTTCGTGTACTGTTAACTGTATATGTGATTCTATAATTATATACTAGGTAAAATAAAATTTTACTACCACTACTATTATGCTAAAGCCTACCCGAGAAAACTTAGTGTTGCCACCACTTCCTGGAATGTTCCGCAGTGCAGCATAAACACCCATATTCACCCTATTATTGTATTTAAGGCTTCAAATTCGCGTTAGGTTTGAATAGGTTAGATATACCTCTATTTGGTTAACTACACACTCCCGCCCCACCAATATCAGCATTAACACAAAATATATTTATTTCCGAGAAAAACAATTATCAGATTAATTAAAAACACATTAAAAACAACCAGAAAAAAATGGTAAGGGTCCTGTATAACTCCGGCGCATTAATTCTATCCTCCTCAATAAGGTAAACCCCTAGGCCCGTGCTTTACCTAACCTAAACCTTGGTTAGGTAAAGCACGGGCTTAGGGGGTTTACCTTATTGAGGAGGGCAGAATTAAGGCGCTGGAGTTATTCTGGACCTTTAAAAAAAAAAAAAATAAATTTGAATGGGAGCATAAAACAAGTCTTAGCCTTTTTTTCACTTAAGATTAGACTTATGCACCCCTTCTATTTTAGGACTAGAATATTTTTCTGATATGTTTCGCCGTTTTGAAATAATTTGATAATTGCTTTTCTCGGAAATTACTATTTACTGAGCTAGGGCTGACATTGGCGGACGATGGGTAGGGTATTTAAATAACCAAGTCTAACCTAACTCAAAATTGAAGCCTTGCCTACCTTAATAGGGCGAATTTGGGTGTTATGTGGCAACGTGGTACATTTCAGGTGGGTAATACTGCTTTCTCAGGTAGGCTATGGGAGGGGTGAATAAAAAGAATGTTAACCTTTTTTTTATCTATTTCCATACGCAATAACTATATGTTAACCTAGATGAAATCTTTTACAACAAAGTTTCTTTACCTGTTTTCCACGATAAAAAAGCCGCTGTCTGTTAGGTGGGACATTAAATCTCTCCTGAACTAACGTTCGAAAATCGTCCACTTTCGACACTTTGGAGATGGTGACAACAGCAGTCTTAGTGCCATCCATGGTTCGTACTTTGATATACATTTCGGTAAGATTATACTTTCTTTCCGCACACTTAACTCACACTGTCTTGATCTAAAGGCAAATTATATAGGGGCCAATGAAGAGTGAGTTTTCGCGCGCGTTCTTCCCTTTAAGTTCTTCTTCTTCTTCTTCCGGGAAGGTCAAAGATAGAAGCTTTCTTCCCCCTTAAGTTTGGCGGGAAATCAAGACCGCTTCTCATAATGTAAAGGTCATGTGATCGGTTGAGCGTCAAATGAGCGCCACGAAGCCGAGTGAAAATACAAAACAAGTCTAGATTTAGGGTATATGGGTATGCTTCAGTTGGAAGTTAATATGAAATAAAGGTAGTTTCAGTGCACATAAGTTATTCTTCAATCAGGAGTACTATGCTATTTATCTGATAACTTATAAGAAATAAACAATAAATAAACACGGTTTCATATATTTGGTTGAACCCGGTTAGGCGTCAAAAAGCGTAACGAAACAGAGTGACAATATATAGAAAAAACGTAGATTCATTATTGTTCTTAAGCTAATTAACACATTTTCTATATAAAAGACACCTTATTATGCATTTACAATTATCTATTTCTCATAATTATAGGCAAAGGGAATAACAAAGATACCAATATAAATATTCTATAGCGGGAAGCAGCTTTAGGGAGAGTAAATATAAAATAACTTACACTTTCATTAATAACATAGCATGCATAAAAAAATACATAAAACAGAGTTATTATGTTAATGAGAATGATAATACGATGGATTTTATAAACGGACCTGACGCGATTCTGTGTATAGCTAGGATCCCCCATGGGGGAACCCAGACATTCACCGAACCGCGTCAGATGCGTTCATGAAATCCATTTGTGTGTCTAGCTAACAATATGGTATCCTAGGTTTACACTGTTTAAGAAATCGGGCCATTAATAGCAAAATAATAAATTAATGTATGTAATTATGTTATTATTGGAGCTCACGAAGTATTAGGACCTGAAATTTGTGTAGGTCCTATTTCTTCAGTTGGGATAAAGTTGAGGTCCGTAATATTAAGTAAATCGCTGTTGATGAAGGCCAAGCTCAAATTCTAAATAATTTATCCTAACCTGGCCGTTAAATAAAAGGTAAGTTCCCATTTATCATAAGGACCTCATTATTTTCTGACATATAATACATTAATTCATGATTGGTGGAATTTAAACGCTGCAGAAGTGGTTGTCATGACAACCGAGGAAGCTTCCTTTTCGGCAGGTGGACTTCTGGCATGTCTTTCAGGTAGAGAACGTTTCTCTCTTTTTCAGCTTATTTGCGTCATTATATGCTCATATGCCTTAAACTGGGACCAACTGAAGTATTGTTTGAGTTACATAAGAGGAAATATATCTCGTTAGAATGGCGTAATTACAAATTCAAGTATTCCAACGACATTGTCGCTTTCATTCCTAAAACAGAACACAAGTTTTCTTCTAGGGAAGCTTTCACGATACTTGTATCGTCTTGTTCTTCCCAAATACATGGCAACACCTTTCTTCTAGGAAGTCTTAATGTTTATTAGTGACTGTATTGGAGAGTGTGATCAAACAGTATTGCCAGCAACTGTTTATGGAATGAATCCACGGAACAAGCCATATATCTTTTATGATCTATATTTTCTTCTTTCTAGAACTTACAATGCGATTTGGTCCGAGACCCAAGAGGAACTTCTTCCTCTTCTTGACAAAGATAACGAGCTTCAAGGAACCTTCAATCATGAGGTAAGCATATAAGAAGCAAAATCAGTATAACAAACTTGGTCACTTCGTCCCAAAACCGATCTCTCTCTCTCTCTCTCTCTCTCTCTCTCTCTCTCTCTCTCTCTCTCTCTCTCTCTATATATATATATATATATATATATATATATATATATATATATATATATATATATATATATATATATATATATATATATATATATATATATATATGTGTGTGTGTGTGTGTGTGTGATTACCTAATTGTGATTACCTAATTGTGTTTACGGGAAAGAGCCCAAAGCTCGTATCTTCCCGTCTCCTGATCGGTTCCATTTTTAGACTTAGTGATACTTATCATACCTGTCCTTAAAACTATGGATTGAGATAGCATTAACTACCTCCTCGCTTAGCGAATTCCAATTATCAACTACTCTTACACTGAAAAAGTATTTCCTTACATCCTGCAAACAAGTTTTCTTCCGAAGCTTCAAACTATGACCTCTAGTTCTAGAGCCAGCCATATCGAAATATCGATCCCTATCCACTCTATCATAACCATGAAGGAATTTAAAGACTGTCACCATATCCCCCCTTACTCTTCTAGCTTCGAGTGATGGCAAGTCTAATTCCCTCAGCCTCTCATCATAACCGAGATTGCGTATTTCTGGCACCAGTTTCGTGGCATGTCTTTGAACTTTTTCAAGCTTAGCTATGTGCTTTTTCAAGTGCGGATTCCAAAAGGGGGCTGCATATTCGAGTTTTGGCCTCACATAGGTTACATAAATATTTCTGAACATTTCCTTGTCCATGTGCCTGAAGGCTACCCTTACGTTTGATAAGAATGCATATGCTGCCCTTACTACGCCATTTATATGTATTTCTGGAGACAAATCTGCCAGTATGTTTACTCCTAGATCTCTCTCATTTTCTGTCTCTTGAAGTTGTACTCCAGCCACCGAGTAGTCAAGCTTGGGCCTTCTTGCACTTGTACCCATTCTCATTACCTTACATTTTGAGGTATTGAATTTCATTAGCCACTTTTCTGACCACTCATGCAGATTATTTAGATCCTCCTGAAGTTCTCTACCATTGTTCTCGTTTTTTACTTTCTTCACAATCTTTGCATCATCTGCAAACATATTCATGAATGAATTTACAGACTCTGGTAGGTCATTTACATATACAAGGAACAAAAGTGGCCCTAAAACTGAACCCTGTGGAACTCCACTACTAACTCTTCTCCATTCAGACACTGAGTGTCTTACTCTAACCCTCTGTTCCCTTCCTTCTAAGTAAGTTTTTATCCATTCCAAGACATTTCCACCTATTCTAGCCATTGATTGCAGCTTCCTAATAAGTCTCCCATGTGGAACAGTGTCAAACGCTTTCTGGAAGTCTAGGAATATGCAATCTGCCCAGCCCTCTCTTTCCTGTAAGATTTGGCTTACCTCATCATAAAATTCTAATAAGTTTGTTACTGTTGATCTTCCTTCTCTGAAGCCATGTTGCCTCACTGACAAAAAGTTGAAGGATTCCAAGTGAAGAGAGATATGTTTCCTTAGTAGTTTCTCCATAAGTTTGCAAACTATGCTGGTCAAGGAAACTGGTCTATAGTTCAGAGCCGTATCCCTCCTTCCCTTTTTGAAGATAGGTATCACATTTGCTTGTTTCCAGCATCTTGGAATCTCCCCCGACTCCAGTGACTCCTTAAATATGATACTTAGTGCCACTGATATTGTGTTTGCGCATTTTTTAAGCACATGAGGGGATATGTCATCAGGACCTGTAGCTTTATGAACATCTAAATCCATCAGCGCTTTGCATACCTCTGTGGCTGTAAGGTTGATGTTCTCTAGTACCGGCCCTTGAGCTTCTATCACTGCAATCTGAGGGGGTGGGGTATTTTCTACTGTAAATACTGACTGAAACTCCTTGTTCAATTCTTTGCAGATCTCTTCGTCCGTCTCAGTGATGCTTCCATCCACTCTCTTTAGCCTTAAAGCCTGTTCTTTTACCTTCAGTTTTCCTCTGATAAAGCTGTGGAAAAGCTTGGGATTTTCTTTAGCCTTCCTGGTGATGTCCCTCTCATAATCTCTCTCTGCCTCTCTCCTTTTACTTAGGTAGTCATTTCTTGCTCTTTTGTAGGTTTGCCAGGCATTTATGTTTTTTCTCCTCCTATACCTTTTCCAGCATTTGTCTCTCCACTCCTTAGCTCTTTTACACCCATTATCGAACCATTTCTCTCTGGCATGAATTACACCTACTTTGGTGACAGGTATGCAGCAATCTACTATCTTCCCATATTTCTCACAAAAGATGTCATACATTTCTTGTACAGATTTGTTGTAAAATAAGGTTCTCCAGTCAATAACTGCAAGAAGCTCATTCATTTTGATGTAATCTCCTTTCGGATAGTTCCTCCTCATGTCCTCAGTGCCTCTACTCTCAGGAAGAATGTCTTCAATGATATACTCCATCAACAACACACAGTGGTCACTCTTTCCAATTGGTGGTTCATACTCAATATTTTCAATATCCAACACATTATCTGTGAACACCAGATCAAGTAGTGATGGCTCATCCCCACCCCTGGCTCTTGTTGGTTCCATTACATGTTGGTGTAGGAAATTCCCTTGTACGCAATCTAGGAATCTTGCCCCAAATGAGTCCTCACCACTGTGTGGGTCAAGGTTTATCCAATCTATCTCTTTATGATTAAAGTCTCCCATAATCAAAATCCTACATTTTTTCTCCCACGCCATGTTAACAACTGAGTTTATGACTTCAATCGTACCTATATGACTTTCCTCATAAATTTCAAGCCTATTTTGGTTCCTTGGTGGGTTGTATACAACAGTTATTATAATGCTCTCTGACACAGTATTTATGCGAGCAACAAGAAATTCCCTGAACTCACTTTCTATAGCCAAGTTTATTTCTTCAACTTGAATCCTCTCACTTATGAGCAGTGCTATCCCTCCACCAGTCCTCTCAGATCTTTCAACCCTTAGTATTCTGAAGCCCTTAGGAAAAACTGTGACACTGTTTATGTCCTCACTCAACTTAGTCTCTGTAATTGCTACTATATCTGCCTTACTGTTGTGAATCCTATCTTTTAATTCTACTGCCTTACCAGCTAATCCATCAGCATTTGTGTATAACAATCTTAATGAGGCCCCATCCCCTGATCTTCTGTCATTATCTTCTTTATCTCCCCTTTGTCTGGAAGTATTCTGTAACGAAAATTTTTCTTCTCTTCTTCATTTCTTTCATCATTTAACCTTCTTGCCTCTTGCAACAAGTTTTTGATCTTTCCCATCTCTTCCTGTGTTCTGTATCGTCTAATGAACACTTCTTTGCATTCTTGAAGGTCTTTTAGACTTTTTTTTCTCAACAATATTTCCCTACATGTCTCCCCTCTCTCAAAGGTTACTTTTGTTGGTCTCGGCTTTCCTTCCCTCGAATATTTACCTAGTTGGTGTATGTTTACAATATCCTCAGGACCACATACTACTCCAAGCTTTCTTATCAGGTGTACAACGTTAGCTTTATTTTCTTCAAGTCTCCCCTGCCATGTTGGCTCCTGTGTGTGTGTGTGTGTGTGTGTGTGTGTGTGTGTGTGTGTGTGTGTGTGTGTGTGTGTGTGTGTGTGTGTGTGATTACCTAATTGTGCTTACGGGAAAGAGCCCAAAGCTCGTATCTTCCCGTCTCCTGATCGGTTCCATTTTAGACTTAGTGATACTTATCATACCTGTCCTTAAAACTATGGATTGGGATAGCATTAACTACCTCCTCGCTTAGCCAATTCCAATTATCAACTACTCTTACACTGAAAAAGTATTTCCTTACATCCTGCAAAGAAGTTTTCTTACGAAGCTTCAAACTATGACCTCTAGTTCTAAAGCCAGCCATATCAAAAAATCGATCCCTATCCACTCTATCATAACCATGAAGGAATTTAAAGACTGTCACCATATCCCCCCTCACTCTTCTAGCTTCGAGTGATGATAAGTCTAATTCCCTCAGCCTCTCATCATAACTGAGATTGCGTATTTCTCGCACCAGTTTCGTGGCATGTCTTTGAACTTTTTCAAGCTTAGCTATGTGCTTTTTCAAGTGCGGATTCCAAAAGGGGGCTGCATATTCGAGTTTTGGCCTCACATAGGTTACATAAATATTTCTGAACATTTCCTTGTTCCTGTGCCTGAGGGCTACCCTTACATTTGATAAGAATGCATATGCTGCCCTTACTATGCCATTTATATGTATTTCTGGAGACAAATCTGCCAGTATGTTTACTTCTAGATCTCTCTCATTTTCTGTCTCTTGAAGTTGTACTCCAGCCACCGAGTAGTCAAGCTTGGGCCTTCTTGCACTTGTACCCATTCTCATTACCTTACATTTTGAAGTATTGAATTTCATTAGCCACTTTTCTGACCACTCATGCAGATTATTTAGATCCTCCTGAAGTTCTCTACCATTGTTCTCGTTTTTTACTTTCTTCACAATCTTTGCATCATCTGCAAACATATTCATGAATGAATTTACAGACTCTGGTAGGTCATTTACATATACAAGGAACAAAAGTGGCCCTAAAACTGAACCCTGTGGAACTCCACTACTAACTCTTCTCCATTCAGACACTGAGTGTCTTACTCTAACCCTTTGTTCCCTTCCTTCTAAGTAAGTTTTTATCCATTCCAAAACATTTCCACCTATTCTAGCCATTGATTGCAGCTTCCTAATAAGTCTCCCATGTGGAACAGTGTCAAACGCTTTCTGGAAGTCTAGGAATATGCAATCTGCCCAGCCCTCTCTTTCCTGTAAGATTTGGCTTACCTCATCATAATATTCTAATAAGTTTGTTACTGTTGATCTACCTTCTCTGAAGCCATGTTGCCTCACTGACAAAAAGTTGAAGGATTCCAAGTGAAGAGAGATATGTTTCCTTAGTAGTTTCTCCATAACTTTGCAAACTATGCTGGTCAAGGAAACAGGTCTATAGTTCAAAGCCGTATCCCTCCTTCCCTTTTTGAAGATAAGGGAAGGAGGGATACGGCTCTGAACTATAGACCTGTTTCCTTGACCAGCATAGTTTGCAAAGTTATGGAGAAACTACTAAGGAAACATATCTCTCTTCACTTGGAATCCTTCAACTTTTTGTCAGTGAGGCAACATGGCTTCAGATGTGTGTGTGTGTGATTACCTATTTGATTACCCAATTGTGTTTACGGGAAAGAGCCCAAAGCTCGTATCTTCCCGTCTCCCGATCGCTTCCATTTTATACTTAGTGATACTTATCATACCTGTCCTTAAAACTATGGATTGAGATAGCATTAACTACCACCTCGCTTAGCCAATTCCAATTATCAACTACTCTTACACTGAAAAAGTATTTCCTTACATCCGGCAAAGAAGTTTTCTTACGAAGCTTCAAACTATGACCTCTAGTTCTAGAGCCAGCCATATCAAAATATCGATCCCTATCCACTCTATCATAACCATGAAGGAATTTAAAGACTGTCACCATATCCCCCCTCAATCTTCTAGCTTCGAGTGATGGTAAGTCTAATTCCCTCAGCCTCTCATCATAACTGAGATTGTGTATTTCTGGCACCAGTTTCGTGGCATGTCTTTGAACTTTTTCAAGCTTAGCTATGTGCTTTTTCAAGTGCGGATTCCAAAAGGGGGCTGCATATTCGAGTTTTGGCCTCACATAGGTTACATAAATATTTCTGAACATTTCCTTGTCCATGTGCCTGAAGGCTACCCTTACATTTGATAAGAATGCATATGCTGCCCTTACTATGCCATTTATATGTATTTCTGGAGACAAATCTGCCAGTATGTTTACTCCTAGATCTCTCTCATTTTCTGTCTCTTGAAGTTGTACTCCAGCCACCGAGTAGTCAAGCTTGGGCCTTCTTGCACTTGTACCCATTCTCATTACCTTACATTTTGAAGTACTGAATTTCATTTGCCACTTTTCTGACCACTCAAGCAGATTATTTAGATCCTCCTGAAGTTCTCTACCATTGTTCTCGTTTTTTACACTCTTCACAATCTTTGCATCATCTGCAAACATATTCATGAATGAATTTACAGACTCTGGTAGGTCATTTACATATACAAGGAACAAAAGTGGCCCTAAATCTGAACCCTGTGGAACTCCACTACTAACTCTTCTCCATTCAGACACTGAGTTTCTTACTCTAACCCTCTGTTCCCTTCCTTCTAAGTAAGTTTTTATCCATTCCAAAACATTTCCACCTATTCTAACCATTGATTGCAGCTTCCTAATAAGTCTCCCATGTGGAACAGTGTCAAACGCTTTCTGGAAGTCTAGGAATATGCAATCTGCCCAGCCCTCTCTTTCCTGTAAGATTTGGCTTACCTCATCATAATATTCTAATAAGTTTGTTACTGTTGATCTACCTTCTCTGAAGCCATGTTGCCTCACTGACAAAAAGTTGAAGGATTCCAAGTGAAGAGAGATATGTTTCCTTAGTAGTTTCTCCATAACTTTGCAAGCTATGCTGGTCAAGGAAACAGGTCTATAGTTCAAAGCCGTATCCCTCCTTCCCTTTTTGAAGATAAGGGAAGGAGGGATACGGCTCTGAACTATAGACCTGTTTCCTTGACCAGCATAGTTTGCAAAGTTATGGAGAAACTCCTAAGGAAACATATCTCTCTTCACTTGGAATCCTTCAACTTTTTGTCAGTGAGGCAACATGGCTTCAGGTGTGTGTGTGTGTGATTACCTATTTGATTACCCAATTGTGTTTACGGGAAAGAGCCCAAAGCTCGTATCTTCCCGTCTCCCGATCGCTTCCATTTTATACTTAGTGATACTTATCATACCTGTCCTTAAAACTATGGATTGAGATAGCATTAACTACCACCTCGCTTAGCCAATTCCAATTATCAACTACTCTTACACTGAAAAAGTATTTCCTTACATCCGGCAAAGAAGTTTTCTTACGAAGCTTCAAACTATGACCTCTAGTTCTAGAGCCAGCCATATCAAAATATCGATCCCTATCCACTCTATCATAACCATGAAGGAATTTAAAGACTGTCACCATATCCCCCCTCAATCTTCTAGCTTCGAGTGATGGTAAGTCTAATTCCCTCAGCCTCTCATCATAACTGAGATTGTGTATTTCTGGCACCAGTTTCGTGGCATGTCTTTGAACTTTTTCAAGCTTAGCTATGTGCTTTTTCAAGTGCGGATTCCAAAAGGGGGCTGCATATTCGAGTTTTGGCCTCACATAGGTTACATAAATATTTCTGAACATTTCCTTGTCCATGTGCCTGAAGGCTACCCTTACATTTGATAAGAATGCATATGCTGCCCTTACTATGCCATTTATATGTATTTCTGGAGACAAATCTGCCAGTATGTTTACTCCTAGATCTCTCTCATTTTCTGTCTCTTGAAGTTGTACTCCAGCCACCGAGTAGTCAAGCTTGGGCCTTATTGCACTTGTACCCATTCTCATTACCTTACATTTTGAAGTACTGAATTTCATTAGCCACTTTTCTGACCACTCAAGCAGATTATTTAGATCCTCCTGAAGTTCTCTACCATTGTTCTCGTTTTTTACACTCTTCACAATCTTTGCATCATCTGCAAACATATTCATGAATGAATTTACAGACTCTGGTAGGTCATTTACATATACAAGGAACAAAAGTGGCCCTAAAACTGAACCCTGTGGAACTCCACTACTAACTCTTCTTCATTCAGACACTGAGTGTCTTACTCTAACCCTCTGTTCCCTTCCTTCTAAGTAAGTTTTTATCCATTCCAAAACATTTCCACCTATTCTAGCCATTGATTGCAGCTTCCTAATAAGTCTCCCATGTGGAACAGTGTCAAACGCTTTCTGGAAGTCTAGGAATATGCAATCTGCCCAGCCCTCTCTTTCCTGTAAGATTTGGCTTACCTCATCATAAAATTCTAATAAGTTTGTTACTGTTGATCTACCTTCTCTGATACCATGTGGTGTGTGTGTGTGTGTGTGTGTGTGTGTGTAATTACCTAATTGTAATTACCTAATTGTGTTTACGGGAAAGAGCCCAAAGCTCGTATCTTCCCGTTTCCTGATCGGTTCCATTTTATACTTAGTGATACTTATCATACCTGTCCTTAAAACTATAGATTGAGATAGCATTAATTACCTCCTCGCTTAGCCAATTCCAATTAACAACTACTCTTACACTGGAAAAGTATTTCCTTACATCCTGCAAAGAAGTTTTCTTACGAAGCTTCAAATTATGACCTCTAGTTCTAAAGCCAGCCATATCAAAATATCGATCCCTATCCACTCTATCATAACCATGAAGGAATTTAAAGCCTGTCACCATATCCCCCCTCAATCTTCTAGCTTCGAATGATTGTAAGTCAAATTCCCTCAGCCTCTCATCATAACTGAGATTGCGTATTTCTGGCACCAGTTTCGTGGCATGTCTTTGAAGTTCTTCAAGCTTAGCTATGTGCTTTTTCAAGTGTGAATTCCAAAAGGGGGCTGCATATTCGAGTTTTGGCCTCACATAGGTTACATAAATATTTCTGAACATTTCCTTGTCCATGTGCCTGAAGGCTACCCTTACATTTGATAAGAATGCATATGCTGCCCTTACTATGCCATTTATATGTATTTCTGGAGACAAATCTGCCAGTATGTTTACTCCTAGATCTCTCTCATTTTCTGTCTCTTGAAGTTGTACTCCAGCCACCGAGTAGTCAAGCTTGGGCCTTCTTGCACTTGTACCCATTCTCATTACCTTACATTTTGAAGTATTGAATTTCATTAGCCACTTTTCTGACCACTCATGCAGATTATTTAGATCCTCCTGAAGTTCTCTACCATTGTTCTCGTTTTTTACTTTCTTCACAATCTTTGCATCATCTGCAAACATATTCATGAATGAATTTACAGACTCTGGTAGGTCATTTACATATACAAGGAACAAAAGTGGCCCTAAAACTGAACCCTGTGGAACTCCACTACTAACTCTTCTCCATTCAGACACTGAGTGTCTTACTCTAACCCTCTGTTCCCTTCCTTCTAAGTAAGTTTTTATCCATTCCAAAACATTTCCACCTATTCTAGCCATTGATTGCAGCTTCCTAATAAGTCTCCCATGTGGAACAGTGTCAAACGCTGTCTGGAAGTCTAGGAATATGCAATCTGCCCAGCCCTCTCTTTCCTGTAAGATTTGGCTTACCTCATCATAAAATTCTAATAAGTTTGTTACTGTTGATCTACCTTCTCTGATACCATGTGTGTGTGTGTGTGTGTGTGTGTGTGTGTAATTACCTAATTGTAATTACCTAATTGTGTTTACGGGAAAGAGCCCAAAGGTCGTATCTTCCCGTTTCCTGATCGGTTCCATTTTATACTTAGTGATACTTATCATACCTGTCCTTAAAACTATAGATTGAGATAGCATTAATTACCTCCTCGCTTAGCCAATTCCAATTAACAACTACTCTTACACTGAAAAAGTATTTCCTTACATCCTGCAAAGAAGTTCTCTTACGAAGCTTCAAACTATGACCTCTAGTTCTAAAGCCAGCCATATCAAATTATCGATCCCTATCCACTCTATCATAACCATGAAGGAATTTAAAGACTGTCACCATATCCACCCTCAATCTTCTAGCTTCGAATGATGGTAAGTCAAATTCCCTCAGCCTCTCATCATAACTGAGATTGCGTATTTCTGGCACCAGTTTCGTGGCATGTCTTTGAAGTTCTTCAAGCTTAGCTATGTGCTTTTTCAAGTGTGAATTCCAAAAGGGGGCGGCATATTCGAGTTTTGGCCTCACATAGGTTACATAAATATTTCTGAACATTTCCTTGTCCATGTGCCTGAAGGCTACCCTTACATTTGATAAGAATGCATATGCTGCCCTTACTATGCCATTTATATGTATTTCTGGAGACAAATCTGCCAGTATGTTTACTCCTAGATCTCTCTCATTTTTTGTCTCTTGAAGTTGTACTCCAGCCACCGAGTAGTCAAAAAGCCTGCACATCATTCCACTTACTAAAAATTTCTTTAAATTCTTCACTGGATACCTTTACACCTTCCTCCGGTGACTGCTCCTCTTGGCGAATCTTCACCTGTTCACATTGCAACTCAGTTAATTCATTCGTGGTAAGTTCTTCTTTGTGGTCCTCCACTAGTTCCTCCACATCCTCCTCTTTGACCTCCAAGCCCAAACTTTTGCTCGTGGCCACAATTTCAATCACAACTTTTATAGCTAACTTCTGCTTGAATCCTACAAAGTCTCTATCAGTAACAGAACATGGCCAAAGTTTCCTCCAGGCAGAGTTCACTGTACAATATGAGACCTCCTTCCATGCTTTTTCAATTAGGCCAGTGCAGTGGAGGATATTAAAGTGGTCTTTCCAGAAATCACGAAGGGTCAAATCCATGTCATTGGTGACCTGGAAACACCTTTCAAAAGACCCTTCATATACAACTTTTTAAAACTAGAAATAACCTGCTGGTCCATGGGCTGGAGGATAAGAGTGGTGTTGGGAGGCAGAAATTTTGCTTTAATGAAGTCGTAACATATAGCGAGATCATCCTCCACACCTGGAAGATGGGCAGGAGCATTATCCATTATGAAGAGACACTTAAGAGGCAAATTCTTTTCCTCAAGATATTTCTTCACTGCTGGCGCAAACACTTCAATCAACCACTCTAGGGATAAAATCCATGTGACCCAAGCCTTTGGATTTGACTTCCACATTACTGGGAGGCTAGCCTTCAATACATTATTTCGTTTAAAAACATGCGGATTTTCAAAGTGATAAACTAAAAGAGGCTTGATCTTGCAGTTCCCACTAGCATTAGCGCACAATTAAAGGGTCATTGGTTTCTGGCCAGGCAATGATTTCTCCTCTTTGGTTATATAGGCTCTTTTAGGCATTTACATCCAAAAGAGTCCCCTTTCATCACAATTAAACACTTGTTGCGGGATATAACCTTTACTCTCTATATATTTAGCGGATTCCTTTACGTAGGAATCCGCTGCTTTTTGGTCGGAACTAGCCACCTCTCCGTGCCTAATGACACTATGAATCCCAGTTCAGAGATGAAAGTGTTCAAATCAGCTTCTACTGGCTTTAAATTCATCCAGTTTAGCACCACTAGAAGTTGGAGAGTTTGCTACTAAATCTTGGTGGATTTGCAAAGCCTTAGCGCATATTATGGCCTCGCTAATACTATCGCCAACCAACTGTTTTTCATTTATCCACAACAATAATAATTTTTCTACCTCTTCTATCACCTGTAACCTTTTCTTTGTTAAGACATTGATTCCCTTAGCCACGTCAGCTGCTTTTAAGATCTCTTTATTCTTTAAAATCATACAGATGGTGGATTTCGGCATGTTCTATTGCGTGGCGAGATCAGACACACGCACCCCTTTTTCATGTTTTGCAATTATTTCTTTTTTTGTTTCCACTGTTATGCATCTGGGGTGCTTGACACCAATTTCACTAACACTTAGGAGCCATAATAAGGGCTATATTAAAAGAAAAAACTATGGAAAATAAGCAAGAACTGTGACAGAATTACGAACGAACCACTCAGCGCGGGCACCAATGCAGAACTGAGAGAAAACGAGAGCGGCCTTGTGAAACCAAGAGCGACCGAGTGGAACCCACATGGCAGCCGAGAGCAGCCGAATGGGACACGTGGTGACTTGGCCAACACAATTTTGTTCGTGGGTTGGAATTTATTCGTGAGTTGGGGTCAAATTTTGTTCAAAATTTTGTTCGCGGGTTGGTTTGTTTGCAGGTACAGGCATTCGTGGGTTAGGGTCACCATTGTACATCTAAAGCCTTCATCATTAAATATTAAGTCGGGGGTTATGTCAGTTAATTCGCTATCTGGAAAAATATTCAATTACTCAATTCAGCCTAAATAATTCTCATGAAATATATTCGGAATTAATGAACATGACTATAAATGAAAATGCAGTACTTACAAGTTATAACAATGTCCTTATACACAAATGTTCCAGTAAGTGAAGCAATTGACATAACCACCGACTTAATATTTAATGATGGAGGCTTTAGATGTATGTCAAAAAACAAATTCAAACAGATGCTTCAACTGGCTGTCGGCGATTCCTTCTTCGTGTTCCATGAGACTTTTTAAAAACAAGTAGATGGATTGGTCATGGGTAATCCCTTGTGTGCCCCATTGGCAAATATCTTTTTATCTCACCATGAGAAACAATGGTTAAATGAGTGCCCTGTTGTTTTTAAACTAGTGTTCTATAGGAGATATGTTGACGATATTGTATAATATTTGAAGAGAAGAACAGTCATAATGAAGAAAAATTCTTGAATTACCTAAATAAAAAACAAAAGAAAATAAATGTTAGTATGGAAATTGAGAATAATAATCAAATCCCCTTTTTAGATCTATTGCTAGAGAAAAGCAACAATAGATTTGAAATTAGTATTTATCCCAAGTCATGTTTCACGGGCATGGGAATGAATCTTTTAAGTGAGTGCTATGAACTATACAAAAAGAACACATTGTGCACACTCTTTACTAGGGCATTTCGCTTAACATCCACCTACACTAAATTTGATGAAAAAGTGTCCTTTTTGAATAAATTTCTAATACAAAATGGTTTTACTCCTAATATGATAAGCAGATCATTAAGGACTTTCTTAAACAAGACGTTTTCTCCAAAACCCATGACATATGGGCCACAGAAACACAAATTATTTCTTCAAATTCCGATTCATGGATAACATTACGAACTCCTTTTTTAAAAATGAGATCACAAATTTATTCAAAAAATATCATCCACAAATTACCCCTAATTTAGTAATTTATAAGAACTTTAAACTTAAAACCTTTTTAAATCATAAAGAACATCTACCTCAACCTATCTGTTCATTGGTAGTATATATTTTTAAGTGTCCAGTTTGCCAATTGGCCTATTATGGCTCGACGAAGAAGTTAATAATGATAATAATAATAATAATAATAATAATAATAATAATAATAATAATAATAATAATAATAATAATAATAATAATAATAATAATAATAATAATAATAATAATAATAGTTAATAATAATACCAACACTAGTAATAATAATGGTAATAATGATAATAAAACTGTAGTCACCGTGGCACAAGTGGTAGCGTCCGCGACTCTGAGGCGTCAGGTCGAGGGTTCACGCCCCGTCACGGTCTGAGGTTACCAAGGGCATGCACTCAGGGTAAGGATTACATCTGCCAAAACAAGTCCTTCGCAAGAAGGCAACCGTCCTAGTCCTTGGTAGAAAAGGGAGTCCGTGACGTAAAACCGAAAAAGATAATGATAATAAAACTGCTAATAATAATAATAAATATAATAATTATTTAAGTGTTACTAACCAAAAAATAAACAAATTAACAACAGTACAACAATAAGAGAAAATAATGATATAAAAGGTAAGCAAGACAAATCAGAAAAACAAGACGATAATATTAGAAATATTAACAATAATATTAGTTATCTAATGACGAAAATAAAGGTTAAATAGTAGTAATACTACAAGAAAGGAAATACTTAATAGCAATATTTATTTCTATAGAATATCTATTATGGACATAAAGAAATTAAGACTTTATACTCAACTTCCGATGATGGATTGCTAATTCCCCTTTTTTCTCTTGGTTTCTGTATGCATATATATCTCGTCATTCGTTTGTGCAACTCAGATTCCTATGAAAAAAAGTAATAAACTTTTAAATGATAAGGATCCAACAATTTCTTTCAATTTCCTTCCGTAGCCAATTACATATTCAGCATATTCACGTGCTTCCTGTGAAATAGAATTATATATATATATATATATATATATATATATATATATATATATATATATATATATATATATATATATATATATATATATATATATTGCTAACTCTCCTTAGAATATATTTTTTGTGACTTTGAGAAAACATTATGTCTATGGATTTGCTATCCAATTTCCTTATGTGTTTGTATCAACCTCAGCGATTCGTCTTATCAAATGTTCAGTGCTCTTTTTTTCGTCATAATCTTCTTTACTTCTGATTATGTGCCCGTACCATCCGAGTTTTGCCTCTTGCCGGTTCTTTGAAATCTCCACTACCTTCACATATTCTCTGATCCATGTTTTGCTAAACCTATCCTACTTTGTCACTCCATATATCCATCGCAAGATCCTCATTTCAGCAGCCTCCATCCTACTCTCCTTTGCTTTCTTCATAGGTATTGCCTCTGCTCTGTGCATCCTTGCTGGTCTTACCACAGTTTTGTACTCCTTCCCTTTTAAATTCATTGGCAGTTTTCTGTCACACAACACTCCTGACACGTCTCTGAACTCACCCGTCAACTTGGATTTTTCCAGTAAATTCCTTTTCATAACTTCTGTCTGCCACTAAGGTGGATCCCAAGTAATTAAATACATGAACTCTCCTCAGCTTCACACCATCCAACCTAATACTCTCACGTCTATCATGTTCCTGGTCTGTACACCCCATATATTCTGTCTTTGTTTTACTTATATTCATACCTCTGCTCTCCAGTACTGATCTCCATTCACCTACTCTGTGCTGTATTTCTTCTTTTGACTCGCTCAAAATCCTCGTCATCGGTGCTCCCTCTCTTACATCCTCTATCAACATGTCGAAGACGATATTGAAGAGGAAGGGGCTCACAGCAGAGCTCTGATGTAGTACCACTTCCACTCAAAACTGTCTGGCAAATCTGTCTCACGCCTCAGTTATGTCTTAACATTCCTGTACCATTCCTTTACCAATCTTACATATTTTTCCGGTACCCTCTCTCTCCCTCTCTCTCTCTCTCTCTCTCTCTCTCTCTCTCTCTCTCTCTCTCTCTCTCTCTCTCTCTCTCTCTCTCTCTCTCTCTCTCTCTCTCTCTCTCTCTCTCTCTCTCTCTCTCTCTCTCTCTCTCTCTCTCTCTCTCAAGGATCTTCACAGTTCCTGTCTCTGTGTCCTATCGTAGTCCTTCTCTATACCTTTTTGTTTTTCTCTATACTTTTCTGACAATTGCTTCAATATAAAAACTGAGATTGTGGTTCCTCTTCCAGGCATGAACTTCATTCCCAAATCTTCATTATGTGTGGTAATAGTTTAATCCCCCAATAGTATCCGCACTCTTGTACATCTCCCTTCTTGAAGATGGGTACCAACTTACTTCTCCGTCCACTTATCTGGTATCTCCTTCTGCTTCCCTCTCTTGCATATTAGATTCCAAAGCAAATCAACTCCCACTTCTCCCAGAGATTTCCAGGCCTCCACTGAGATTTCATCAGGTTCATTTACCTTGTTTTTCATTCTTTTAAGTGCTCTAGCCACTTCTACTCTCTCTCTACATATACCGTTAGACCAGGGGATGATAAGCCATCAAAATCATGATCCCGTGGGTTTTCCTCATTCAACAGGGTCTCAGAGTACTCCTTCCCTCTCTCTCGTATCTCTTCTTCATTATTTAGTACCAGTCCACTTAAATTCTTAATCTGCTTCACATGATTTACATCCTTTGCCAACTTGTTCCTACTCCCCGCTATCCTGTATCTTTTCTTTTCTCCATCAGGTGTTTCCTGCTCCTCATACAAATCACGACAAGCCTTTGCCTTACCCATCGTCGCTGCTTTCACTGTTCTTTTCTTTGCTCTTCTACACTCCATCTTACCTTCCTGCATTTTACTTAGCTCCCACAGCTTCTTTGACTCCTTTTTCATTTTTAGTAAATCCTTTAGGTCTTCTCTCTACCACCACTCTTCTTTAATTGTACGTGGCTTCCCAGATGTTACTCCCGTACCTCTCTTGCCACTCTCCTCAGAATATCTGCATTCTCCTTCCACCAGTCTTATACTCCCTCTATGTATACTTTTGTTCTATTTAGTACCATGGTCTTGAATTCTTGCCTCTTTGCATCCTCCTTCGGTGCTGTCCATTGCATTCTATTCTCACCTCTTCTCTCTCCATTATTTTGTATTTCTAATGTCACTTCCATCACTAGTAGCCGGTGTTGTGGTGCTACATGGTCTCCTGCTATTACTTTGCAAACTTTTATTTATACCAGATTTTATCTTTTATACAAAAGGTAGTCTGTCGGGGTGGAATATTTCCACTTTTGTACGTGATAATCCCTCTTGCCTCTTACAGAAGAAGGTATTAGCAATTGCCTGGTCAAATGAACTGGCCAGGTCTATCATATGTTTGCATTCTGCATTTACATTTCCAAGTCCATGACCTCCATGTATCCTCTCGATTCACTAATTTCCTGCTCCAAAATGCTCATTCTGATCAGCTCCCATCACCAGTCTTTTCTCTGCAGTAATTATTTCCCTCTCATTTTTTTAGATTCCTCCAGAACTCCTTTTCTTCGTCCCCATATGTTAATCTAGTTGTTACAAATTAATTCTTTTCTGTTACATATGCTTTCATTTCCTGTGACACCAATACTCCGACTTTATTTCTTCCTTCTGTTGTTGCACTACTGTAGTAGAGTTTGTCGTCATCTCCTAACTTCTATGCCTTGTTGCTCCTCCAGCTAGTCTCCTACACACAAGTATGCTTACTTTCCTCCTTTTCATCTGCTCCACCACCTTTCTTCCTTGATCTGTAATGGTCCCAGTATTCAGTGTGGTCACCCTCAGGGCTAATGGAGCTTGCTCCTTTAGCCATGCTCTGCATATGGCGCGGTAGCTCTAGCCTATTCGCAGAGGTCAGGGGTAAGCCCTGGCATGGATTACCATTCCTTGGTTGCGGATCATCACGGTTCCGGCTCTTTTACAGAGGAAAGCCTTTTTGAAGCCAAACCACTCCATTTACCAGGGCTTGGGACCGGCATAGAATTGTGTTGGCTTGCACCCCCAATAGCTGGTTTTATTACAGCTTAGAGTGATGGGAGTAAATTTAGCTTTAACCTGTTTTGGTTACCCCACTGGACTTGATGAGAGAAAACTATATTCATCAATATAAAATTTGCAAAAAATTACAGTTATTATTATTATTATTATTATTATTATTATTATTATTATTATTATTATTATTATTATTATTATTATTATTATTATTATTATTTTATTATTATTATTATTATTATTATTATTATTATTATTATTATTATTATTATTATTATTATTATTATTATTATTATTATTATTATTATTATTATTATTATTATTCAGGGTTGGAAAAAAATCCGATTTTTTTAATAAAAATAAAAATATATTTTTTTTAACTGGATTTTTTTATTAAAATCGATTTTTTTTTTAATTTCATGTATTTATTCATTCATATTTGATTGTTATACAATATAGCATTCATTTTTTTTTGTGCAATGTGTTTATACCCTTTCTCGTAATATGTAAAAGAGGCTTTCTCTGGAAAACAGCAATTAACGACAAGGTATTCTTGGTGTAACAAATGCAGGCTGAGGTTGCAAGTAATGTCTTTTTAGGCATAAACCTACACAAGGAAAGAAAATGACAAAGAGAGCACCAGTAAAATTCTCCAGTAAATTTATCAATCTGACATTTTCCTAGATACGGCTTTGAGTATAGTTGCCAACTAGAACCTCTGTTAAAAAGATGTGCCGTTATTGTTATAGTAAAACCACAGTAACCATTTATAAATACACGAAATTATGAGGTAATAATGAATAATGCAGACTGAATGCAAAATATCTTTATTACAGATATACATAAATATAAGAACAACAACAAATATGTGCAAACAGCTAATAAACCAAGCTGACATTCCCACTGAGTGAGAAGCTCTGAGACAAGTTCAGTACAAGTCACACCTGAAAAGCCAGGAACATGTCCTGAAATATCCAGTGTTGTGATTTCATATGTATGTAATTTTAGGTCATAGTGGTGGACATTATGCATATTATATTTAAAATAAATATATTTTTATTTCAATCAGTGATTTTTTAAATATAATTATTATTATTATTATTATTATTATTATTATTATTATTATTATTATTATTATTATTATTATTATTATTATTATTATTATTATTATTATTATTATTATTATTATTATTATTATTATTATTATAATTCCACAGCAACTTGGTGAGGTTATTCATCGAATGAGAAAAGTGTATGTACGATACCTTAGCATCGCACGAAGACTTGATACCTGCTATGACTTAATTCTTCACCCTCAGAAACGCCTTCTACTGCGCCGTCTACTGGATAATACGCTAGGAAGGGTTGTTGAACTGAAAGTAAGTAATATTCCCAGAATATGCCAATTTATATTCTCATGTAAGTATATATATATATATATATATATATATATATATATATATATATATATATATATATATATATATATATATAACCAATTAAGCACATTACATATGTGAAAACATGAATCATTTTTTACCCCGACCGGGACTCGAACCTAGGACTTATGATTACTAAGTCAAGGCGCTACCACTACACCACAGAAGGTTAAAAGGAATCCAACCTTATAGCTTATATCTGCTATACTTAGGAATGAACGCATTCTATCTGAATGCCACTATGTTCATATTACAGATTCCCCAACCTCACTCGTGGCTTCATTTTAGCATTTAATTCAATTCCCAATCTCATTCGGGCCATGAAATAACCAATTAAGCACATTACATATGTGAAAACATGAATCATTTTTTACCCCGACCGGGACTCGAACCTAGGACTTATGATTACTAAGTCAAGGCGCTACCACTACACCACAGAAGGTTAAAAGGAATCCAACCTTATAGCTTATATCTGCTATACTTAGGAATGAACGCATTCTATCTGAATGCCACTATGTTCATATTACAGATTCCCCAACCTCACTCGTGGCTTCATTTTAGCATTTAATTCAATTCCCAATCTCATTCGGGCCATGAAATAACCAATTAAGCACATTACATATGTGGATTCCTTTTAACCTTCTGTGGTGTAGTGGTAGCGCCTTGACTTAGTAATCATAAGTCCTAGGTTCGAGTCCCGGTCGGGGTAAAAAATGATTCATGTTTTCACATATGTAATGTGCTTAATTGGTTATTTCATGGCCCGAATGAGATTGGGAATTGAATTAAATGCTAAAATGAAGCCACGAGTGAGGTTGGGGAATCTGTAATATGAACATAGTGGCATTAAGATAGAATGCGTTCATTCCTAAGTATAGCAGATATAAGCTATAAGGTTGGATTCCTTTTAACCTTCTGTGGTGTAGTGGTAGCGCCTTGACTTAGTAATCATAAGTCCTAGGTTCGAGTCCCGGTCGGGGTAAAAAATGATTCATGTTTTCACATATGTAATGTGCTTAATTGGTTATTTCATGGCCCGAATGAGATTGGGAATTGAATTAAATGCTAAAATGAAGCCACGAGTGAGGTTGGGGAATCTGTAATATGAACATAGTGGCATTCAGATAGAATGCGTTCATTCCTAAGTATAGCAGATATAAGCTATAAGGTTGGATTCCTTTTAACCTTCTGTGGTGTAGTGGTAGCGCCTTGACTTAGTAATCATAAGTCCTAGGTTCGAGTCCCGGTCGGGGTAAAAAATGATTCATATATATATATATATATATATATATATATATATATATATATATATATATATATATATATATATATATATATATTATTTTTTTTCCGTGTTTTACGTCACGGACTCCCTTTTTTACTAAGGGCTAGGACGGTTGCCTTCTTGCGAAGGACTTGTTTTGCCAGATGTAATCGTTACCCTGAGTGCATGCCCTTGCTAACCTCAGACCGTGACCGGGCGCTAGCCCTCGACCTGACGCCTCAAAGTCGCGGACGCTACCGCTTGAGCCACGGTGACTATATATATATATATATATATATATATATATATATATATATATATATATATATATATATATATATATATATATATATATATATATGTGTGTGTGTGTGTGTGTGTGTGTGTGTGTGTGTGTGGGTTTATTTAATTTTTTTAATCTCCAGTCTTCTTTTCAGCATGAGATGGTATCCCAGGATTGCAGTGACATACAGCATTGTGACGATATTATGAACGAATTAGCACTTGCTCCAGAGGATATGGTGGTTCCCATTCCTGCCTACATCAGAAGGGACAGAATACATCTTATTACAGAGGTAAGAAGGGCTTGGTACACGCAGCACCTAGAGACTGAATATAATAGGATCACGTGACTTAGGATATCAATACGGCAACCATTTGTTTTGTATTTAAAATCATAATAAAATTGATATCTATGAAGCAAAAAAAGTAGGTTAGATATCGATTTTTGACAAAGATATGAACATGACCCCAATAATAATTGTTGTGTCACAGCGCAACATCCTGATAGACGACTGCCTTCGACGCGCAGGCTTAGAAGCCATTTCCGAAGATGAACTCTCACCTTTGAGTGTTCCCGAGGCCATTCTTCTTCTCCAAAAACACGAAAGAGCCAAGCAGGGACGGGCTAAAGCAGATCATCGACGAGAATTACTGGCAAAACAGGTTAGATATTATTGTTTATAGAATGAGGTCTACCTTTACCATCTGTAGTCTTTGGAACCCTAACCTAACCAGGTTAGGTTCTCTTAGGTTAGTATGGCTAGGTTTTGTCAGGACAGGATATATATCTGACTACAAGTAGTGAGGTATACTGCATACTGTAATATCTCCAAAATTTGTTTGTCAATATTGTACATAGAGTTTATATGATAAATGATACGGATATTATTCGCCAGAGGCTGTGTTGTATTTCTGTAAATGCGGACAACTTTATTCAATACATACATTCTACGAGAGTAAAGAAGTCATAAGTAGTTCTTTCTTCATTATGCTACAACGGAGAAGACAGCGGATGCAGTAAATATATATAATTCTATTTCACGAGAAACATGTGAATATTGTGAATTTGTGAATGGTTATGGCTACGTCAGGAAAGTGACATATATTTTGAGATCCTTAGTATATAGTACTTTCAAGTGTAATACTTATCTTCAGAGGAATCTGAAGATAAGTAATACGCTTGAAAGTACTGTGTACTAAGGATCTCAAAGTTTCTTTCAATTTCCATAAGTAGCCATAACCTTTCATATATATATATATATATATATATATATATATATATATATATATATATATATATATATATATATATATATATATATATATATATATATATATATATATATATATATATATATATATATGTCCAGTTCATGGGTGCTGGCACTGAAAAATACCTCCAGATGTATGATTGCCAATGATTTTCCACAAGCCCTAATTCATAAGAGAATTTTCTTTGTTTGATAAAATACGTAATCAAAATGATTCTAAAACGCTTTGTCCGAAAATGAACGTGATTTATTGCACTATTTCATATTTAAGTATTTCATGTATTCAATTAAAAACCATTAAATAAATTAATCTCTCATACCTTTTGTCATTTAGATGTAATTATTTAGACCAATTAATAGAATAGGCCATTTTTTTTAGAACTAAAGACAGAATTACTGCTTGGGCTGAAGTCCTCAGCCGTATAACAGCATTGTTGTGGCAACTGTATTGTCACCTATGTGGGCAAGACCATTAGGCATCTTGCATGATATTCAGAATACTGTGGACTCTCAGTATGAACTAAGAATCCAGTAACTAGTCCTCAGCCATCAGAAATAAGAAAGCACACAGATAGCACATTACATGCAATAGTATTCGAAAATATCAAAGTTATCCAAAGATTAAATAATAATCTGCCCCTGCTTAGAATACTGCTCACACATCTGGGGAGCTTCTTCCTTTACTTATCTTCTTGATAGGGTTGAATCTAAGGCAGTCAGACTCATTAATGATCCTTCTCTTACTTCTAACCAGGATTCTCTCTCTCTTGGCCGTAAGGTATCTTCCCTTTCGCTTTTCTATCGCTGCTCTGATGAGTTGGCGAGTTGCATCCCTCCTCCGTAAGCATATGTATGCAAGGGATGGAGTGCATCTTTCTAATTCAGGTGTCTCGGTATTGGCTGGTATGATAGACAGAGAGGTAGGGGGGTTTTGTTAGACACAAATAATGAAATGATTAATACTTGTGCAGAGAAATTAGTCAGTAAGGGTTCAGTAAATAGTGGGTCAAATAACTGGGAGTCTAAGGATAAGAACCATTTGTTACATAGAACAAATATTAACAAAAAGAATAGCCACAAGAAGGGTGAAGCTAGAGAAAGTTTAAAAGTATATTATACAAATAGCCGTAGTTTAGGTAACAAGATAGAAGAACTGAGAGCCATAGTATGTAGTGAGAGACCGGATATAATATGCATTAGTGAAAGTTGGATTAAATTAGAAAGCAAACACCTTAAAGCTGAGTACATAATTACAGGATATAAACTTTATAATGCTGATCGTAGTGCAGATAAAAGAGGGGGAGGGGTAATTATGTATATTAAAGATAGCCTCAGAAGCTGCATTAAGTCTGGAATTAAGACAAATCTAAATTCAGAAACCTTATGGGTTGAAATTAAAAATAATATAGAAAGTCTAGTTGTAGGAGTAGTCTACAGACCACCTGATCTAGATAATATAGAGTCGCAAGTTATATACGATGAAATTTCTAAAGTGAGCAGGTCAAATAGAGTTTGCATTGTAGGCGATTTTAATTTTAGACATATTAACTGGGAAACCATAACAGGTGATAGTAGCTCTAAGGAGTTTTTGGAAGTAGTAGAAGACAATTTCCTTTCTCAGCATGTACATGAAGCAACACGGGGGGTGAATACACTAGATTTAGTTCTTAGTAATAGAGAGAATATGGTTACAAATTTAGAAGTTGGTGAAAAATTGGGCAACAGTGACCATGATTCCATTAGATTTAACATAATTTTCAAGGAAACTATAAAGGAAAATAAGAATATTGTTCCAAACTTTAGAGCAGGAGATTTTGAGGGCTTATAAACTAAATTATCTAATGAGGTATGGGAAGGGATTTCTGGGGTACAGATGTGGGTAGTTAATCCAGCAGGTCAGGTCGCAGGTAGCGGATTACCCCGAAATTTGGGTACCACATGCCAAGGATTATCACAAGATAAGATCAATACATTAAATTCTCTCACAGGAAAGAACAGCAGCCCGTCAGTTAATATAAATTTGGATGAGGAATATAACAATTTTGTCATGACTCTTAAGAATAGTCAGAGAGACTATATTCCCATGAAACATTGCAGATCAAGAAAAAATGACCCTAAATGGATGAACAATAGAATAAAGAATCTTATAGGTATTAAAAGAGGAATATACAGGAAACTAAAAAGAGGTGAAGAGCAGGTGAGGCAGCAATATATACAGTTAAACAGGGAAGTTAAAAAGATAGAGAGTCGAAAAGAAAATACGAAGTTCGAATAGCAGGAGAAGCTAAAGAAAATCCTAAAGGGTTTTATCAACATTATCAAATAAAATTTAAGGAAAAAGTCGGACCAATTGAAGTAGCCAATGGCCATATCACAGATGACGATAAAGTGATGTGTACATGTTTAAATGATTATTTCTTATCTGTATTTACAAATGAAAACTTGGAAAATATTCCGGAAGTAGAATCCATTTACAGAGACAGTCCCGATAATATACTTAGTTCAATAAATATTACGAGAGAGGAGGTAATAAAAGAAATAGATAAATTAAAGGCTCATAAATCTCCGGGACCTGATGAAATATATGCTAGAATATTAAAGGAATGCAAGGAAGAGCTTAGTTGTCCTCTAACTGCATTATTTAATAATTCAATAAAATTAGGATCGGTACCCATGGAGTGGAAATTGGCAGATGTGGTACCAATATTTAAAAAAGGAGAACGTGTTAAAAAGAATAATTATAGGCCGGTAAGTTTAACGTCAACAGTGGGTAAGATTCTAGAATCCATAATTGCAAATAAAATAAGGGCACATCTAGAATTACACAGACTGATAAAACTTTCACAACACGGGTTTCTTAAGGGTTTTTCGTGCCTTACAAACTTACTGTCTTTTTATTCAGAAGTTTACGAGGCAGTAGATTGTGGCAAAGAATATGATACAATATATCTAGATTTTAGCAAAGCTTTTGATAGAGTTCCTCACAAAAGATTAGTTAAAAAGCTGGAAGCTCATGGTATAGGAGGAGCTGTGCTCAGATGGATCAAACAATGGTTAAAAGACAGAAAACAGAGGGTTTGCATAAATGGAGAGAAATCAGAGTGGGGCTCAGTTACAAGCGGGGTACCACAAGGCTCGGTACTGGGTCCTCTATTATTCATCGTATATCTAAATGATCTGGATTCGGATATCAGTAGTAACCTAAGTAAATTCGCAGACGACACTAAAATAGGTAGAACTATAAATGGAAAAGAAGACATTCATGCTTTACAGGAAGATCTAAATAGATTATCTGAATGGTCGGACAAATGGCAAATGGAATTTAATGTTGAAAAATGTAAAGTAGTTAAAATGGGTACTATAAAAGACAATACTAGTTATAAGCTAAATAACCATGAAATCATGAGTTCTCAGTGTGAAAGGGATTTGGGAGTTCTTGTGAGTAGTAGTCTTAAGCCAAGAGAGCAATGCACAGCAGTCAGAAATAAAGCAAACAGAATTTTAGGATTTATCTCAAGAAGCGTCAGCAATAGGACGGAAAAAGTTATTTTGCAGCTCTATCTTGCATTAGTTAGGCCCCATTTAGATTATGCTGTGCAATTCTGGTCACCCTATTATAGAATGGAAATTGAATCCTTGGAGAGAGTGCAACGAAGAATGACCAAGATGATACACAATATCAGAAATCTACCATATGAGGACAGATTAAAAAAACTTAATCTACATTCTCTAGAGAGGCGAAGAGTTAGGGGGGATATGATTGAAGTGTATAAATGGTTTAAAGGGATTAACAAGGGAGATATTAATAAAGTTTTAAAAATTCATGATCAAACCAGAACTCGTAATAAAGGATTTAAGCTTGATAAATTTAGGTTCAGAAGGGAAATTGGTAAAAATTGGTTTGGTAATAGAGTAGCTGATGCATGGAACAAGCTTCCTAGTAGGATAGTAAATGCCAATACCTTAGACACCTTCAAATGTAGATTAGATAGACATATGACAGAGGTAGGGTGGGTATGAATAGGTTAGTGCTTATTAGAAAAATCATAAAAAGAAAAACAGAATAAATAAGTAGAGTAGAATAGAATAGGTTAGACATGCTGAAAATACAATTCAAAAATGGAGCTGCCTCGTGTGTCCCAGTAGGCATGTTGCAGTGTCCTCTATTCTTATGTTCTTATGTTCTTCTTATGTTCTTATGTTCAAGGCCGCGTAACACTCGCCAAGCAGCCTCATCTCACAGGTACTGTGTGGAGATTTGTAGCTCGCAGATTGGTCGGTGCAGCGACTGCTTCTTCCCATCTACCTCCAGACTCTGGAACTCTCTTCCTCCTGTGTCTTTCCTAATTTTTATGACCTTTCATCCTTCAAAAGCAGATCTATCGTCATTTCAGAGCCTAGTCCTCCATATCTCTGGGTCCTCTGTACTTTGACTTTTTTTCTGTCTATTGTTTTCCTTTGTATGACATTACCTCATCTCTACCTTGCCCTTTACCTTTTTCTTTTCCTTCGTCTTGGTATTTTCTCGTGTCCGGGCTTTTATTGATGAGGGCAGTTTCTGCCTGTCCCCGGTGTCACACTCTTAAAAAAAAAAAAAAAAAAAAAAAAAAAAAAAAATATATATATATATATATATATATATATACTATATATATATATATATATATATATATATATATATAATATATAATATATATATATATATATATATATATATTATATTATATATATATATATATATATATATATATATGAACCCAATAAGCAAAGTAAAAAGAAGGGAGGAAAGATGATACATAACCGCATCGAAGAAAGTCTGGATTAGAAAATTACCCCTACCAAATGAGCCATAAAGGAAAAGACAAATAAGGAACCTACATTTCCTATCACTTAAACTGAGAATCTGCCAGCGTTCTCGCCAAGCAAGTGCTGTCTTTGCGAGCAAGAGGAGTGTGATAAGAGGTTTTGCGTTCGTTCTTGAAGATGTTTGTCGCGAGTTGGCCAAACTCCCCCAAGATTTTGGTCAAAACCGTCGCCCAAGATGATGTCAAAATCGTCCCCCAAGAGTCTGTCAAACTTCACATATCTTTCAGTTAAGTGTTTTGTAATTCATGTGGTGGGTTTTAGGAAATTCTCTGCTGGGTATTGCTCAATGCAAAATCCATTACTGTTACATAAACTGATAAAATTCGAAGTATGCATAAATTGCAGTCAATAACTAGTTTATAATAAGTAGTTTTACTTATGCATACGAGTATTGTCTTTCGTGACATAAGGAGTAGTTATTATTTATTCTAGAGTTCCTTCCTTAAAAGAATTTTCAGTTCAATTAGTTTGACAGTAATTAAGACATATGAAATTCCCAGCAATGCTAGTTAGTTTAAGAATATATATATATATATATATATATATATATATATATATATATATATATATATATATATATATATATATATATATATATATATATATATATATATAGAGTCGCAAGTTATATACGATGAAATTTCTAAAGTGAGCAGGTCAAATAGAGTTTTCATTGTAGGCGATTTTAATTTTAGACATATTAACTGGGAAACCATAACAGGTGATAGTAGCTCTAAGGAGTTTTTGGAAGTAGTAGAAGACAATTTCCTTTCTCAGCATGTACTTGAAGCAACACGGGGGGTGAATACACTAGATTTAGTTCTTAGTAATAGAGAGAATATGGTTACAAATTTAGAAGTTGGTGAAAAATTGGGCAACAGTGACCATGATTCCATTAGATTTAACATAATTTTCAAGGAAACTATAAAGGAAAATAAGAATATTGTTCCAAACTTTAGAGCAGGAGATTTTGAGGGCTTAAAAACTAAATTATCTAATGAGGTATGGGAAGGGATTTCTGGGGTACAGATGTGGGTAGTTAATCCAGCAGGTCAGGTCGCAGGTAGCGGATTACCCCGAAATTTGAGTACCACATGCCAAGGATTATCACAAGATAAGATCAATACATTAAATTCTCTCACAGGAAAGAACAGCAGTCCGTGAGTTAATATAAATTTGGATGAGGAATATAACAATTTTGTCATGACTCTTAAGAATAGTCAGAGAGACTATATTCCCATGAAACATTGCAGATCAAGAAAAAATGACCCTAAATGGATGAACAATAGAATAAAGAATCTTATAGGTATTAAAAGAGGAATATACAGGAAACTAAAAAGAGGTGAAGAGCATGTGAGGCAGCAATATATACAGTTAAACAGGGAAGTTAAAAAGATAGTTAGAGAGTCGAAAAGAAAATACGAAGTTAGAATAGCAGGAGAAGCTAAAGAAAATCCTAAAGGGTTTTATCAACATTATCAAACAAAATTTAAGGAAAAAGTCGGACCAATTGAAGTAGCCAATGGCCATATCACAGATGACGATAAAGTGATGTGATTACCTAATTGTGTTTACGGGAAAGAGCCCAAAGCTCGTATCTTCCCGTCTCCTCATCGGTTCCATTTTATACTTAGTGATACTTATCATACCTGTCCTTAAAACTATGGATTGAGATAGCATTAACTACCTACTCGCTTAGCCAATTCCAATTATCAACTACTCTTACACTGAAAAAGTATTTCCTTACATCCTGCAAAGAAGTTTTCTTACGAAGCTTCAAACTATGACCTCTAGTTCTAAAGCCAGCCATATCAAAGTATCGATCCCTATCCACTCTATCATAACCATGAAGGAATTTAAAGACTGTCACCATATCCCCCCTCACTCTTCTAGCTTCGAGTGATGGTAAGTCTAATTCCCTCAGCCTCTCATCATAACTGAGATTGCGTATTTCTGGCACCAGTTTTGTGGCATGTCTTCCAACTTTTTCAAGCTTAGCTATGTGCTTTTTCAAGTGCGGATTCCAAAAGGGGGCTGCATATTCGAGTTTTGGCCTCACATAGGTTACATAAATATTTCAGAACATTTCCTTGTCCATGTGCCTGAAGGCTACCCTTACATTTGATAAGAATGCATATGCTTTTTTAGCCATCTCCTGATGTTTAAATGATTATTTCTTATCTGTATTTACCAATGAAAACTTGGAAAATATTCCGGAAGTAGAATCCATTTACAGAGACAGTCCCGATAAAATACTTAGTTCAATAAACATTACGAGAGAGGAGGTAATAAAAGAAATAGATAAATTAAAGGCTCATAAATCTCCGGGACCAGATGGAATATATGCTAGAATATTAAAGGAATGCAAGGAAGAGCTTAGTTGTCCACTAACTGCATTATTTAATAATTCAATAAAATTAGGATCGGTACCCATGGAGTGGAAATTGGCAGATGTGGTACCAATATTTAAAAAAGGAGAACGTGTTAAAAAGAATAATTATAGGCCGGTAAGTTTAACGTCAACAGTGGGTAAGATTCTAGAATCCATAATTGCAAATAAAATAAGGGCACATCTAGAATTACACAGACTGATAAAACTTTCACAACACGGGTTTCTTAAGGGTTTTTCGTGCCTTACAAACTTACTGTCTTTTTATTCAGAAGTTTACGAGGCAGTAGATTGTGGCAAAGAATATGATACAATATATCTAGATTTTAGCAAAGCTTTTGATAGAGTTCCTCACAAAAGATTAGTTAAAAAGCTAGAAGCTCATGGTATAGGAGGAGCTGTTTTCAGATGGATCAAACAATGGTTAAAAGACAGAAAACAGAGGGTTTGCATAAATTGAGAGAAATCAGAGTGGGGCTCGGTTACTAGCGGGGTACCACAAGGCTCGGTACTGGGTCCCCTATTATTCATCGTATATCTAAATGATCTGGATTCGGATATCAGTAGTAACCTAAGTAAATTCGCAGACGACACTAAAATAGGTAGAACTATAAATGGAAAAGAAGACATTCATGCTTTACAGGAAGATCTAAATAGATTATCTGAATGGTCGGACAAATGGCAAATGGAATTTAATGTTGAAAAATGTAAAGTAGTTAAAATGGGTACTATAAAAGACAATACTAGTTATAAGCTAAATAACCATGAAATCATGAGTTCTCAGTGTGAAAGGGATTTGGAAGTTCTTGTGAGTAGTAGTCTTAAGCCAAGAGAGCAATGCACAGCAGTCAGAAATAAAGCAAACAGAATTTTAGGATTTATCTCAAGAACATAAGAACATAAGAACATAAGAATAGAGGACACTGCAACATCCCTACTGGCACACACGAGGCAGCTCCATTTTTGAATTGTATTTTCAGCATGTCTAACCTATTCTATTCTACTCTACTTATTTATTCTATTTTTCTTTTTATGATTTTTCTAATAAGCACTAACCTATTCATACCCACCCTACCTCTGTCATATGTCTAGCTAATCTACATTTGAAGGTGTCTAAGGTATTGGCATTTACTATCATACTAGGAAGCTTGTTCCATGCATCAGCTACTCTATTACCAAACCAATTTTTACCAATTTCCCTTCTGAACCTAAATTTATCAAGCTTAAATCCATTATTACGAGTTCTGGTTTGATCATGAATTTTTAAAACTTTATTAATATCTCCCTTGTTAATCCCTTTAAACCATTTATACACTTCAATCTAATCCCCCCTAACTCTTCGCCTCTCTAGAGAATGTAGATTAAGTTTTTTTAATCTGTCCTCATATGGTAGATTTCTGATATTGTGTATCATCTTGGTCATTCTTCGCTGCACTCTCTCCAAGGATTCAATTTCCATTCTATAATAGGGTGACCAGAATTGCACAGCATAATCTAAATGGGGCCTAACTAATGCAAGATAGAGCTGCAAAATAACTTTTTCCGTCCTATTGCTAACGCTTCTTGAGATAAATCCTAAAATTCTGTTTGCTTTATTTCTGACTGCTGTGCATTGCTCTCTTGGCTTAAGACTACTACTCACAAGAACCCCCAAATCCCTTTCACACTGAGAACTCATGATTTCATGGTTATTTAGCTTATAACTAGTATTGTCTTTTATAGTACCCATTTTAACTACTTTACATTTTTCAACATTAAATTCCATTTGCCATTTGTCCGACCATTCAGATAATCTATTTAGATCTTCCTGTAAAGCATGAATGTCTTCTTTTCCATTTATAGTTCTACCTATTTTAGTGTCGTCTGCGAATTTACTTAGGTTACTACTGATATCCGAATCCAGATCATTTAGATATACGATGAATAATAGGGGACCCAGTACCGAGCCTTGTGGTACCCCGCTAGTAACCGAGCCCCACTCTGATTTCTCTCCATTTATGCAAACCCTCTGTTTTCTGTCTTTTAACCATTGTTTGATCCATCTGAGCACAGCTCCTCCTATACCATGAGCTTCCAGCTTTTTAACTAATCTTTTGTGGGGAACTCTATCAAAAGCTTTGCTAAAATCTAGATATATTATATCATATTCTTTGCCACAATCTACTGCCTCGTAAACTTCTGAATAAAAAGACAGTAAGTTTGTAAGGCACGAAAAACCCTTAAGAAACCCGTGTTGTGAAAGTTTTATCAGTCTGTGTAATTCTAGATGTGCCCTTATTTTATTTGCAATTATGGATTCTAGAATCTTTCCCACTGTTGACGTTAAACTTACCGGCCTATAATTATTCTTTTTAACTCGTTCTCCTTTTTTAAATATTGGTACCACATCTGCCAATTTCCACTCCATGGGTACCGATCCTAATTTTATTGAATGATTAAATAATGCAGTTAGTGGACAACTAAGCTCCTCCTTGCATTCCTTTAATATTCTAGCATATATTCCATCTGGTCCCGGAGATTTATGAGCCTTTAATTTATCTATTTCTTTTATTACCTCCTCTCTCGTAATATTTATTGAACTAAGTATATTATCGGGACTGTCTCTGTAAATGGATTCTACTTCCGGAATATTTTCCAAGTTTTCATTTGTAAATACAGATAAGAAATAATCATTTAAACATGTACACATCACTTTATCGTCATCTGTGATATGGCCATTGGCTACTTTCATCCTAGCATTTACTCCTATAGCTCGAGACCACCACTCTGAACTTTGGCTAAGCCTAGGGAGAATATCACACATCACAGGAACTGCACCCCTTTTCCTGATCTTATCCAGGGCTTGTCTATACAACCTAATCAGCTCTTCACTTCTACCATCCTGCACGTCATTTCCCCCAGCTATCAAACAAACAACATCTTTTTTCTCAATCCAGCTATTTATTGACTCACCCACCTTCTTCATACCTGCTCCAGGGAAAAAATATTTTCCTCTAACTTTAGAAGCGTTAGCAATAGGACAGAAAAAGTTATTTTGCAGCTCCATCTTGCATTAGTTAGGCCCCATTTAGATTATGCTGTGCAATTCTGGTCACCCTATTATAGAATGGAAATTGAATCCTTGGAGAGAGTGCAGCGAAGAATGACCAAGATGATACACAATATCAGAAATCTACCATATGAGGACAGATTAAAAAAACTTAATCTACATTCTCTAGAGAGGAGAAGAGTTAGGGGGGATATGATTGAAGTGTATAAATGGTTTAAAGGGATTAACAAGGGAGATATTAATAAAGTTTTAAAAATTCATGATCAAACCAGAACTCGTAATAATGGATTTAAGCTTGATAAATTTAGGTTCAGAAGGGAAATTGGTAAAAATTGGTTTGGTAATAGAGTAGCTGATGCATGGAACAAGCTTCCTAGTAGGATAGTAAATGCCAATACCTTAGACACCTTCAAATGTAGATTAGATAGACATATGACAGAGGTAGGGTGGGTATGAATAGGTTAGTGCTTATTAGAAAAATCATAAACAGAAAAATAGAATAAATAAGTAGAGTAGAATAGAATAGGTTAGACATGCTGAAAATACAATTCAAAAATGGAGCTGCCTCGTGTGTGCCAGTAGGCATGTTGCAGTGTCCTCTATTCTTATGTTCTTATGTTCTTATATATATATATATATATATATATATATATATATATATATATATATATATATATATATATATATATATATATATATATATATATATATATATATATATATATATATTCATGAAGCGACGCAGGTTGTGGAAGAGCCGGGAGGAGGGACTGTGGCACTCCAGCAGTGCCATCTGAACGGTCGCTAGATCCAATGCAAAGCCTTCTACGTTCTCTCTTATTAACAACAATAAACCAACTCTCCTCAGTATTGCCAACTAGTACCCAATACCAAAATACATAAGAACATAAGAATAGGGGACACTGCAACATGCCTACTTGCACACACGAGGCAGCTCCATTTTTGAATGACATCTCCATTTTTTAATTATACACCACATTCTGTTAAATTAAATAGTAATTTCTCGTTCATAGAAAAAAAAATCTCTTGCTAAATGTGGAATTCCTTAAGAAATTGCAAAATCTAAGCTAAGTATAATTCAGAAGAGAAGTTATTCTTTTTCTACATGCTAGTGAAATATTAATATATATTTCTTTTAATTTTTTGCATACTTAGGTACAGTACTCGTATTTTTTAGAATAATTTATATATAGTGAGAATCTTGATGTTTAGCAGAGATAAAGAGATTGACGATTTTGTAAAGCTTTTCTGAAGATAACTAGTGTTTATCTTTGTGAAATCCATAATTAATGTTGTGACAATTAAGATAATCTGCGATTATCGACATATATTTCAGTTTATAGTTAAAATATTTGCTGATTAATTCCTTTGTTTTTTTCTTTCTTGAGAATAGTATTGTGTTCGTTCTTAGAATTCGCCTTAAACAAAAATATTTTTTTCTTGAAGTATCAGCTATTAGTATGGAATGTTTTTAATTCATAGGTGCTCATTATCCTTTGAAAGAGATCTTATTGACAATAATTGTTAAATATTTTTGTTGTATTTCGCTTTAACTCCTTTCGCAGGTATGTTTGATATCTGGTGAGTGTTTGTGCTTTGACTCATCCCTATGTTTTATAAAAAGAAGCATGACAACAATAGGCATGTGCGTGTATGCATACTTCATTAGCTGTTTTTGCAATGTTAGACAGTAGAATATAGCTTTAGGACAAGCCTTGGCTTAGTCTGTAGTCAGTTACTGCTGTGTAAGATTTTATCAGACATAAGATTTTCATATCAGAAAGTTTAGCACAAGAACCATTCACAAGAATGATTTGTATTGAATAGAGAGCGAAGGATGTTAGTGTTTCTCTTTTTTTTTCTCTCTTTGCGTATTTAGACAGAAAGCCAGGTCATAAAACTGTTCCGACCGTGATCGTTTTAAAATAAAATAAGAAAAATACATAATCTCAGTTTCTCTTTGAGACAGACAGGGTCCATGAACGGAAAGTGAGTGAGAAAGTGTGAGAGAGACAGACATACAGACAG
The DNA here is from genome assembly GCA_037179515.1 of Halocaridina rubra. Taxonomy (NCBI): domain Eukaryota; kingdom Metazoa; phylum Arthropoda; class Malacostraca; order Decapoda; family Atyidae; genus Halocaridina; species Halocaridina rubra. The sequence goes on from JAXCGZ010005808.1 coordinate 36,363, forward strand.
ATATACAGACAAATAGAGAGACAGAGAGAAAGAGAGAGAGAGAGAGAGAGAGAATGAGCTATGTTACAGAATGTTGCAAATCTTCTTCAGAACATGTGATTCACCAATTCTATAGGAATTAGGTGCAAGATTAAGTATTCTGTTCTTATTTTTTTGTCTTTGTTTTTCGCAGTAGTAGTATGCTAGCACTAAGGGAATTTACAAAAAAAAAATGAAGAAAAAAAATGAAATCTAGGCCTCTGGTGCCATTTTGTCTAACTAAAGCTGTGTCTTATTAGGTTGTCACATAAGGGTCAAAATTGAATTAAGAGGTTACCCTAGCGAAGCTTAGAAAATTCATAGATGTTGATTGAAGTAATAGTTCCAGAGATAAGGTGATTGGCTTGGCCCCTTTGTGTTGTCTAATAAGAGCATCGTAAGTGCATTACACCCCTCCTCTATATCTTGCATTAATAAAACAGATGGATAAACCCATATGTATATGAGTTCACTTAGATATTTTGAATATTGATTTTTTTTTTTATATTTTGCCAGATAATGACATGACTTAGTTTCATTATTTTTTTTCAAGAGTTTTTGCATGTTAGTATTAAACATTATAACACAGAATACAGACTGAATATTAATGAGAGTTTTCTGCCACATATTTTAACTCTCTTATAGGAAATCTTGTCTTACCTCGAACAATCAAACAAGCAACAGGAAGGTTGATTAATACGTTACTATATTTTGCTAGTACAGAATTGAGACAGAAGAATATTTAGAATGGTAAAATAAACAAGATAAAAAAATTTGGCTTTAAAATGAGTATTGTGATGAAAAATAATACAGAGTTTTTGTTCTTGCCACAATCTGCCTATTTTTATTGTTTTCAGTATTATCCCTCATGTATTTCTCTGTTTTCTTTTACTCTGCATAAAACTTGTTTGTGAGTCTTTTCCTTCTCTATCACTGTTTATATATACATTTTTAGGTGTCCGGATAGTTCACTACTGGACCATTCGATACCCGAACATTTCGTTATCGGATATATCGGTACTGGACAGTTCATTACTAGGAAATTTCGTTACCGGACAATACGCTACCTGTATAAGAATTAGAACCACGAATCAGATCAGCAAAAAAGAGAAAGGGAGAGAAGTTAAATTTTTATTTTATGAGGGGGGTAGATAACATATGCATAAGTATTTTTTAGCACTCAAATTACTTAAATTCTGAATACCTTGTTAATGTCATTATATCATATCCATCTTTCTTATTTCATTTACCATCAACCAAGTACTTTTTAAAAGTTATTGAACCCTTAGTCAGTCAAGATGCCGAGGACGATTGAATCCAGAAGAAAACAAATCAAATGAATGGATGATTTGAACTACATTCTCTAGAGAGGCGAAGAGTTAGGGGGGATATGATTGAAGTGTATAAATGGTTTAAAGGGATTAACAAGGGAGATATTAATAAAGTTTTAAAAATTCATGATCAAACCAGAACTCGTAATAATGGATTTAAGCTTGATAAATTTAGGTTCAGAAGGGAAATTGGTAAAAATTGGTTTGGTAATAGAGTAGCTGATGCATGGAACAAGCTTCCTAGTAGGATAGTAAATGCCAATACCTTAGACACCTTCAAATGTAGATTAGATAGACATATGACAGAGGTAGGGTGGGTATGAATAGGTTAGTGCTTATTAGAAAAATCATAAACAGAAAAATTGAATAAATAAGTAGAGTAGAATAGAATAGGTTAGACATGCTGAAAATACAATTCAAAAATGGAGCTGCCTCGTGTGTGCCAGTAGGCATGTTGCAGTGTCCTCTGTTCTTATGTTCTTATGTTCTTATAAACAAAAGCAAAATTGTGATGGAAGAAAACAATATTGAATGTGTGAAAATTGGAGATGTAAAGCAAGAGTGCACACAAACATAGATGAGGATAATTACTTGATAATAAAGGTAGTTGGTGAGCATGATTCTACTGCCACATCATCATCTGTCAGTGCAATATATGCCCAAAACCGAATAAAAGATAAACCACTTGAAACCTTGCAGGATTCCTCCTCTCGTACTTTGATTACTATTGACTTGAAGAATTTTGCATGAATGTGCCATAGCTGAACTCCCTTCTACATCAAATTTAAGCCGTAATATACGCCGTTGAAGGCAAAAGGAAAATAAATCTCCTCCAATCCCACAAATACATCATGGTTATCTGATTCCTGAAGAGTACGCTAAACTGAGTAATAGGTCATTATTCCTACAATATGACAGTGGTGAAGATAATTTTGAATGGATTTTAGTATTTGCTTCTGAAAATGGGTTAAAGGAATTGAAAAACTTTAAAGTATGGACAGGAGACGGAGCGTTCAAGTGTAGTCCAATTTTATACAGCCATTTATATACCTTTTGCATATTCAAAATAACAGACATAAGTATTCCCCGACTCTTTGCACTACTAGCTACTTTTCTTTTAATATTCTTATTTAATAACATTTTTTATTTGATAATACATGCATTGAGAGTCATGCAGACTAGTAAATACTTTGTTTTAATATTTCAATTTTATGATACATACATTGTAAGTGATACTAAAGAGCAAATAAATGATGAATTATAACTGAATGATTGTTTTTTCCTCAGTTGTGAAATAGTTTATAAATAGAAGGTAATAATTGATAGAAGTAGTAAATGGATCAATTAAAAGTTATAGAGTCGACTTTCATTTACAAGATCACACCTTTATTGTAATATCTCCCAATTATTATTATTATTATTATTATTATTATTATTATTATTATTATTATTATTATTATTATTATTATTATTATTATTATTATTATTATTTTTATTATTAATATTATTATTATCATTATTATTATTATTATTATTATTATTATTATTATTATTATTATTATTATTATTATTATTATTATTATTATTATTATTATTATTATTATTATTATTATTATTATTATATTAGTCACCGTGGCTCAGGCAGTAGCGTCCGCGACTTTGAGGCGTCAGGTCGAGGGTTTGCGCCCCGCAACGGTCTAAGGTTAGAAAGGGCATGCACTCAGGGTAACGATTACATCTGCCAAAACAAGTCCTTCGTAAGAAGGCAACCGTCCTAGCCCTAGGTAGAATATGGAGTCCGTGACGTAAAAACACTCATTACTATTATTATTATTATTATTATTTATTATTATTATTATTATTATTATTATTATTATTATTATTATTATTATTATTATCATCATTATTATTATAATAATAATAATAATAATAATAATAATAATAATAATAATAATAATAATAATAATAATAATAATAATAATAATAATAATAATAATAATAATAATAATAATAATAATAATAATAATAATAATAATAATAATAATAATAATAATAATAATAATAATAATATTATTATTATTATTATTATTATTATTATTATTATTATTATTATTATTATTATTATTATTATTATTATTATTATTATTATTATTATTATTATTATTATTCTTCCTCTATTTGCATTCCCATTTTCATATGGGGTCGCATGTCTTCAATAGTCGTCTCCACTGGTTCCGGTCCATCACTTGCTCCTCCCCCAGCTGTCTCTCTCTGAGATCCTCCTTCGGTCGGTCCTTCCACCGTAGTTAACATAAGAACAAGAACATAAGAATAGAGGACACTGCAACATGCCTACTGGCACACACGAGGCAGCTCCATTTTTGAATTGTATTTTCAGCATGTCTAACCTATTCTATTCTACTCTACTTATTTATTCTATTTTTCTTTTTATGATTTTTCTAATAAGCACTAACCTATTCATACCCACCCTACCTCTGTCATATGTCTATCTAATCTACATTTGAAGGTGTCTAAGGTATTGGCATTTACTATCCTACTAGGAAGCTTGTTCCATGCATCAGCTACTCTATTACCAAACCAATTTTTACCAATTTCCCTTCTGAACCTAAATTTATCAAGCTTAAATCCTTTATTACGAGTTCTGGTTTGATCATGAATTTTTAAAACTTTATTAATATCTCCCTTGTTAATCCCTTTAAACCATTTATACACTTCAATCATATCCCCCCTAACTCTTCGCCTCTCTAGAGAATGTAGATTAAGTTTTTTTAATCTGTCCTCATATGGTAGATTTCTGATATTGTGTATCATCTTGGTCATTCTTCGCTGCACTCTCTCCAAGGATTCAATTTCCATTCTATAATAGGGTGACCAGAATTGCACAGCATAATCTAAATGGGGCCTAACTAATGCAAGATAGAGCTGCAAAATAACTTTTTCCGTCCTATTGCTAACGCTTCTTGAGATAAATCCTAAAATTCTGTTTGCTTTATTTCTGACTGCTGTGCATTGCTCTCTTGGCTTAAGACTACTACTCACAAGAACTCCCAAATCCCTTTCACACTGAGAACTCATGATTTCATGGTTATTTAGCTTATAACTAGTATTGTCTTTTATAGTACCCATTTTAACTACTTTACATTTTTCAACATTAAATTCCATTTGCCATTTGTCCGACCATTCAGATAATCTATTTAGATCTTCCTGTAAAGCATGAATGTCTTCTTTTCCATTTATAGTTCTACCTATTTTAGTGTCGTCTGCGAATTTACTTAGGTTACTACTGATATCCGAATCCAGATCATTTAGATATACGATGAATAATAGGGGACCCAGTACCGAGCCTTGTGGTACCCCGCTAGTAACCGAGCCCCACTCTGATTTCTCTCCATTTATGCAAACCCTCTGTTTTCTGTCTTTTAACCATTGTTTGATCCATCTGAGAACAGCTCCTCCTATGCCATGAGCTTCCAGCTTTTTAACTAATCTTTTGTGGGGAACTCTATCAAAAGCTTTGCTAAAATCTAGATATATTGTATCATATTCTTTGCCACAATCTACTGCCTCGTAAACTTCTGAATAAAAAGACAGTAAGTTTGTAAGGCACGAAAAACCCTTAAGAAACCCGTGTTGTGAAAGTTTTATCAGTCTGTGTAATTCTAGATGTGCCCTTATTTTATTTGCAATTATGGATTCTAGAATCTTACCCACTGTTGACGTTAAACTTACCGGCCTATAATTATTCTTTTTAACTCGTTCTCCTTTTTTAAGGTCTTCCTCGTCTACGTCTGCCCTGCACGTCCATCTCCATCACTCTCACACCCACGTAGTCTTCTTCTCTCCTCTTCACATGACCGAACCACTGTAATCTCCTCTCCTGCGCTTTCGCCGACGCCTCCACCACCTTCACTGTACCTCTGATCCGGTCATTTCGTATCTTGTCCTCCCTCATCACCCCACACATCCACCTCAGCATTCTCATTTCTGCGACATCTATTATTATTATTATTATTATTATTATTATTATTATTATTATTATTATTATTATTATTATTATTATTATTATTATTATTATTATTATTATTATTATTATTATTATTATTATTATGTAAGCTACCACTCCAATAAAAAAAAATTATGAATCCCCAAAGATTCAACAAAACACAAGGCAAATCTGAGCTTTTGGTAGCATAATTGTCCTAGTAGCAAAGGGTCCTAGTAACGAACTGTCCAATAGCGAAGTGTCCGGTAAAAAAAAATTCCCAGCACGAACGGTCCAGTAGCGAATTGTCCTAGCACCACATTTTTATTCCCAACTACTGTGTAAACTTATTTTCATTTCCTTATATTACGTTGTTCTTTTCCTGTATTCTGAATTCCTTTGTGTATCCTATTGCCACTCTCTTCTTTTGTTTACACGGATTCATGGTTTACCTTTTTTTTTTTGTAATATTTTGTTAATATTTAGTTTGTATACCGAAACCTCGTTGTATTATTCTGTTGAATGTTGAATTTTACCAGTATAAAGATAAGTCACACTGTTAAAATTTTTAACATTTTATATGTTACTTTAATTTTCAATTTTTTATTTTTGTTTGTTTATCCATTAATTTTGCTATCTCTCTCATTAAATGAGATGACAAATAGACTGCCTTTAGGCAGCCAAATTCCTGTTACTAACGTCCCAAGAAATTTACTATCTCAGGGGATGCATTTTTAATATTTTTTGTAACTCTTGAGATAACTTAATTACTCACATAATGAAATTCTTCACATCATTTGTGATGCCGTATTAGTGTTAGCTACTTGATTAACGACTACTAGCCTCTGTTTTTGCTTGTACAGTATGACCTTTTGCTAAACCAATTTGCAATTTCTGATGCTTCTTTTCCGTTTACCTATTGGAGGATTGCAAGCTCTTGTAGATATCTCAGCTATTTGCTGGCATAGGCCTGTGCTTGTGCCCAGATCTGATATTAAGGATTCACTATATTTGTGATGTCCACGTAGGCCCATATTTTACCCCAAGGTCGACTCTGTGTTAGCTCTAATTGTAAATAGAGCGGTAGAGGGCAACCAGCATCTGATGGATGGGATTCGTGAAAGAAGGCTAAGAGTAGGCCCCTACTAAACCGTCGAGAAAAGCGGCCAGAGAGGCCCCTGTGCACAGGCGCTCTCCCTTTGTCAAGTGGCCACCCAATGGGCAGTATCCTGGACCACTGTGGGTACAACCGGGCCCATCTGCTGGGTTGATGCGGGGATGAAAAAAGGCGTAGCTACCGCATGTCAAGAGAATTTAACTCCGTATGGGGGATGGGAAAAGGAACTCAGTCCATGTCCTGATCAGACTGAAGCCAGGTCGTCCTAATTCTGAGTTATGAAACTTCGCTTGCCTGATGTTCATGCAGTTCACTACTACCCTTCCAGGTCGTCCTAATCCTGATGTAATGAGACTGAAACACTTGGTATGGTTTCCGAGCTATACTTAACACATTATCAAACTAGTACATCTACAATAAAACAAAATATAATAGTTTAAGGAAAATAACACTTTCATATGCTCAACAATAGCTAGTAAACAATAAACAAAATTAAAGCAGGCATATAATTTGAAATGGAAGCATAATACAAATATTTACATACAGTATATAATACATCTAAGAATTAGGCGATTAACGTTGCATTACATCACAGGACTACCAACCTTTGTAAACAATATAAAACAAAAGAAATACGCAATGCTCCTGTTCACAATGTTACCAAAAATATTTTTTATAGTAAAACAAGTATATTGCATTCTTCCCTCCTAGGAAAATGTAAGCAATGATAAAGTACTAATCAGTATTCAATATTGTTATAGTAAAATACAGGAATTATTTAAAATGAAGGTATCCAGATTCAAACTTAATCCCATCCATAGCAGTTGGGGGCACTGGACGCACGGGTTAACGCTTTTAACTCAGTGTGTGCAGCGGGACACAATTCATGGTTATCATAAGAAGACTCAATACTTTGAAGTTTAGGTGATTCTGGAGATAATGTCACATCCTGAACTTCTGGATGCACATGATTGTGTGGGCTTTCCGAACTCCAGGCCAAGTCACGGATAGATACTTTTGATTCACTCCCAACAGGATACCTAATGTCAGCATACATTGGGCTCACATCAGTAACTTCAACCTGCACCACTAAGGGTTCATGCTTGCTAGACCTAAGGTGTTTTCATACTAATACTGGTCCTGGAGTCAAAAGCCATGATGGTTATGGACTTCCAAGACTAGATCGTCATTAGAATACATAGAAACGTTCATGTGGGGTCTTATTAGTTGCAGTACATAAGAGTGACCTTGATGGATGCAAAACATCAGGAAGCACCATCTCCCAGTGTTGCTTTCACAAGCCATGAGATTCAAGTGTTAAACAAATGGCTTTCCAGATAATACCATTATATTGTTCTACCTGGCCATTGTTACTTGGATGATAAGGTGTAGTCCTACTCGTTGCAACCCCTTTCTGAGTAAGGTACATCTTTAGTTCTTGGGATATGAAAGATGTGCCTTGATCTGAATGAATGAACCTGGGCATTCCACCCAGGCTCAAAACTGATTCAGGACATTTGATCACTGTTCTTGTATACATGACACGGAAATAAAAAAAAACGAAAACTTGAGTATTCGTCAACAATTGTAAGCATGTATTAATCACTAGTTGTAGATGGCAAAGGTCTCTTGAAATCAATACTGAGGCGTTCCATTGGTTGAGTAGCTTTAATGAGTGTCCCTTTTGCTGGACAATGGAATTGTGGTTTTAGATGTGCACAAACTTTACATGAAGCACATACATTCTTTACATCCTCTATTGAGAAAGGAATGTTTTTAGACTGCACAAAATGTAAAAGTCGAGCGACTCCAAGATGGCAAAGACCTTCATGAATGTCATTGAGATTAGAGATAGAGGTAACAGAACAACAATATGCTCTGGTCAGGGTATTAGGGGCCAGATTCTGCTTACCAGGACAATATTGTATAGTGTAACTAAACGATGCTAGTTCCAACTTCCACTCTTGTATCTTGTTATTCTATACTTTAGTGCACTTCCTACTGTCTAGCATAAAGGTTACAGAGCGCTGATCAGTAACCAGAGTAAAATTTCGTCTAGCTAAGAAATGGTTCCATTTGCGAACAGCTTCGGTAATGGCTGTAGCCTCCTTTTCCACTGCCGGGTAATGCAGTTCACTTTCTTGGAGAGTTCTAGACATAAATGATACAGTGCGACCACCTTGATTAAGGACTGCTAAAATGGCGACATCAGAAGCATCACACTCCACAATAAGGAAACTTCTCATCCACAGACCACAGAGCAGCATCCATATGTTGCTTCTTCAATAGATTAAATACTGCTAATGCTGGTTCACTTAATGGGAAAGTCTTTGTATTTACCAAAGGTTCAATTTTGTCAGAGATTTTGGCGATCCATTTTGCATAGTATGCAATCAACTCTTGAGCTCTTCGCAAGGACCCCACAATTGTGGGTGTTGGTAGTTCTTGAAGTGGACACAATCTGTCAGGATCAGGCTTTATAGTATTATTGCCTATATATGCAATACCCTAACACACTGATTGTAGGCACATTTTTATCGTGTTCAGCCCGAGTTGATCCAGCAACAGTAATATTATCTAGATATGGAAAGGTATTCTTGAGATTCTCATCTTCAAGTAGTTTATCCATTGTGCGCTGAAAAGCAGCTACTCCATTAGTAGTGACTCCAAATGGAATCCTACAAAACTGATATAGTCTCCCTGCAGTTTCAAAAGCAGTATACAATTTCTCACATTTTTTAATTCTGATTTGGTGGTATGCACTCTCTAAATCAAAGGTAGAAAACACTTTGTACTTTGCAAGATCATATACCATGTCCATATATATATATATATATATATATATATATATATATATATATATATATATATATATATATATATATATATATATATATATATATATATATATATATATATATATATATATATTATGATTGTGACACCTAGACGCCCCCCCCCAAAAAAAATCTACCCTCATTGAGCCTGGGCACTAAGAAAGCAAAGTAAAAAGAAACAGAGATGGGGAATGTTGTGACTTGTCAGATGAGAAGGGATAAAAAGAGATGTGTAACGAATATCCAAGAGTATTCATGGTAATATAGGCATAGAAAAAGAACACGAACTGAAGGAACACTTAACATCGAACTGCCCTGGACAGTTTTATGTACACACACACACACACACACACACACACACACACACACACACACACACACACACACACACACACACACACACACACACATACACACACACACACTCATACACACACACACACACACACACACACACACAAAATATCCACCTGTCAACAGTACTGAGTTAAGTTGCCAAGTAGTACAGCTGTCTTATTTTCTTCATTTTTTTTTTTTGCTTTTCTTTGAGCTTTCTCTTAATATTTTGTTTTTATTTTGTATATATATTGAGTTAAATGTAAAGTCTAATCTTGTGATAACATACCTTGGTTAGCAAGTGAGTTTATCAGTTAGGAAGAATATATAGCAGAAACAGGTGGGTGCCACCTCAGACACAGGTTCGAATTTTTCCTTCAGGTTTGACTTTTGTTTTGTTGCATTTTTTCTTTTTCTTTTTATCCTTAAGTTACCATGGTCAAGTTTTTAAGTTAAGATGTGTGTTACCAGAAAAGAGATAAACTGAGTCACTAAATAACACTTATACGGAGATATAAAAATTCGGTGTGAAGCTTAATTAAAAGTTTTTCTCTTTTTTTTTTCCTCTTTCTCGTCTTCTTTCTATTTTCTGTGAGAGGGAGAACATAAAAACATAAAAATGACGCCATCTCTGTCCCAAACCTCTCCCATCCATGGGTCGGTAGGAGGGGTAGCCATCAGAAGACTCAAACAGAAAATCAAAAATTTAGAGGAAATGGTTATAAGCCTTGATGATAAAATTCAGAATATGGATGGAGAAATGAAAGAGAATGAAACACTCAGAGAGCAAATAAGATCTTTGGAGGAAGTAAATAAAGCACAAGGGCAGGAGAGAAAGGAACTAGAAAAAAGAATAAAGAAGCTGGAAGGGGAAAAGAGTCAACTAGAATCTAGACTTTCTAAACAAGAAGATAAAAACAAACAGCTGAATGACAACCTAAAGGAATTAGATGTTAGTTCACTGCTCTCTTCTGAGAGAGACGAGATTGCTGCTTGGAATGTCCAGATTAAGGAAAACATTGAACAGTTCAGAAAAGAGTTCCAGGAGCTGAATATGGAAAATGATGCCATGAAAACTTCCTTTGCTGATGCACTAAAGGGGAATGTGGCAGTAAAAGAGGCTGTAAAGGTGGTGGCACTGGAAAACATGCAAACAGTTGACTATAAAGAGACAGTAATCGAAAAAATGAAAGACGTTGTGATGGAAAGGGCAAACCCACTCATCAGACAGGCACTTGATAAGGAGAAGACAGTGGTAATCTCAGGCATAAGCGAGTCCCAGGAGCCAACATGGCAGGGGAGACTTGAAGAAAATAAAGCTAGGGTTGTAGACCTGATAAGAAAGCTTGGAGTAGTATGTGGTCCTGAGGATATTGTAAACATACACCAACTAGGTAAATATTCGAGGGAAGGAAAGCCGAGACCAACAAAAGTAACCTTTGAGAGAGGGGAAACATGTAGGGAAATATTGTTGAGAAAAAAAAGTCTAAAAGACCTTCAAGAATTCAAAGAAGTGTTCATTAGACAATACAGAACACAGGAAGAGATGGGAAAGATCAAAAACTTGTTGCAAGAGGCAAGAAGGTTAAATGATGAAAGAAATGAAGAAGAGAAGAAAAATTTTCATTACAGAGTTCTTCCAGACAAAGGGGAGATAAAGAAGATAATGACAGAAGATCAGGGGATGGGGCCTCATTAAGATTGTTATACACAAATGCTGATGGATTAGCTGGTATGGCAGTAGAATTAAAAGATAGGATTCACAACAGTAAGGCAGATATAGTAGCAATTACAGAGACTAAGTTGAGTGAGGACATAAACAGTGTCACAGTTTTTCCTAAGGGTTTCAGAATACTAAGGGTTGAAAGATCTGAGAGGACTGGTGGAGGGATAGCACTGCTCATAAGTGAAAGGATTCAAGTTGAAGAAATAAACTTGGCTATAGAAAGTGAGTTCAAGGAATTTCTTGTTGCTCGCATAAATACTGGGTCAGAGAGCATTATAATAACTGTTTTATACAACCCACCAAGGAACCAAAATAGGCTTGAAGTTTATGAGGAAAGTCATATAGGTACTATTGAAGTCATAAACTCAGTTGTTAACATGGCACGGGAAAAAAAATGTAGGATTTTGATTATGGGAGACTTTAATCATAAAGAGATAGATTGGATAAATCTTGACCCACACAGTGGTGAGGACTCATTCGGGGCAAGATTCCTAGATTGCGTACAAGGGAATTTCCTACACCAACATGTAACGGAACCAACAAGGGCCAGGGGTGGGGATGAGCCATCACTACTTGATCTAGTGTTCACAGATAATGTGTTGGATATTGAAAAAATTGAGTATGAACCACCAATTGGAAAGAGTGACCACTGTGTGTTGTTGATGGAGTATATCATTGAAGATATTCTTCCTGAGAGTAGAGGCACTGAGGACATGAGGAGGAACTATCCGAAAGGAGATTACATCAAAATGAATGAGCTTTTTGCAGTTATTGACTGGAGAACCTTATTTTACAACAAATCTGTACAAGAAATGTATGACATCTTTTGTGAGAAATATGGGAAGATAGTAGATTGCTGCATACCTGTCACCAAAGTAGGTGTAATTCATGCCAGAGAGAAATGGTTCGATAATGGGTGTAAAAGAGCTAAGGAGTGGAGAGACAAATGCTGGAAAAGGAATAGGAGGAGAAAAAACATAAATGCCTGGCAAACCTACAAAAGAGCAAGAAATGACTACCTAAGTAAAAGGAGAGAGGCAGAGAGAGACTATGAGAGGGACATCACCAGGAAGGCTAAAGAAAATCCCAAGCTTTTCCACAGCTTTATCAGAGGAAAACTGAAGGTAAAAGAACAGGTTTTAAGGCTAAAGAGAGCGGATGGAAGCATCACTGAGACGGATGAAGAGATCTGCAAAGAATTGAACAAGGAGTTTCAGTCAGTATTTACAGTAGAAAATACCCCACCCCCTCAGATTGCAGTGATAGAAGCTGAAGGGCCGGTATTAGAGAGCATCAACCTTACAGCCACAGAGGTATGCAAAGCGCTGATGGATTTAGATGTTCATAAAGCTACAGGTCCCGATGACATATCCCCTCATGTGCTTAAAAAATGCGCAAACACAATATCAGTGGCACTAAGTATCATATTTAAGGAGTCACTGGAGTCGGGGGAGATTCCAAGATGCTGGAAACAAGCAAATGTGATACCTATCTTCAAAAAGGGAAGGAGGGATACGGCTCTGAACAATAGACCAGTTTCCTTGACCAGCATAGTTTGCAAAGTTATGGAGAAACTACTAAGGAAACATATCTCTCTTCACTTGGGATCCTTCAACTTTTTGTCAGTGAGGCAACATGGCTTCAGAGAAGGTAGAAAAACGGTAACAAACTTATTAGAATTTTATGATGAGGTAAGCCAAATGTTACAGGAAAGAGAGGGCTGGGCAGATTGCATATTCCTAGACTTCCAGAATGCGTTTGACACTGTTCCACATGGGAGACTTATTAGGAAGCTGCAATCAATGGCTAGAATAGGTGGAAATGTTTTGGAATGGATAAAACTTACTTAGAAGGAAGGGAACAGAGGGTTAGAGTAAGACACTCAGTGTCTGAATGGAGAAGAGTTAGTAGTGCAGTTCCACAGGGTTCAGTTTTAGGGCCACTTTTGTTCCTTGTATATGTAAATGACCTACCGGAGTCTGTAAATTCATTCATGAATATGTTTGCAGATGATGCAAAGATTGTGAAGAAAGTAAAAAACGAGATCAGTGGTAGAGAACTTCATGAGGATCTAAATAATCTGCATGAGTGGTCAGAAAAGTGGCTAATGATATTCAATACTACAAAATGTAAGGTAATGAGAATGGGTACAAGTGCAAGAAGGCCCAAGCTTGACTACTCGGTGGCTGGAGTACAACTTCAAGAGACAGAAAATGAGAGAGATCTAGGAGTAAACATACTGGCAGATTTGTCTCCAGAAATACATATAAATGGCATAGTAAGGGCAGCATATGCATTCTTATCAAATGCAAGGGTAGCCTTCAGGCACATGGACAAGGAAATGTTCAGAAATATTTATGTAACCTATGTGAGGCCAAAACTCGAATATGCAGCCCCCTTTTGGAATCCGCACTTGAAAAAGCACATAGCTAAGCTTGAAAAAGTTCAAAGACATGCCACGAAACTGGTGCCAGAAATACGCAATCTCAGTTATGATGAGAGGCTGAGGGAATTAGACTTACCATCACTTGAAGCTAGAAGAGTGAGGGGGGATATGGTGACAGTCTTTAAATTCCTTCATGGTTATGATAGAGTGGATAGGGATCGATATTTTGATATGGCTGGCTCTAGAACTAGAGGTCATAGTTTGAAGCTTGGTAAGAAAACTTCTTTGCAGGATGTAAGGAAATACTTTTTCAGTGTAAGAGTAGTTGATAATTAGAATTGGCTAAGCGAGGAGGTAGTTAATGCTATCTCAATCCATAGTTTTAAGGACAGGTATGATAAGTATCACTAAGTATAAAATGGAACCGATGAGGAGACGGGAAGATACGAGCTTTGGGCTCTTTCCCGTAAACACAATTAGGTAATCACAATTAGGTAATCACACAGGTATGATAAGTATCACTAAGTATAAAATGGAACTGATCAGGAGACGGGAAGATACGAGCTTTGGGCTCTTTCCCGTAAACACAATTAGGTAATCACAATTAGGTAATCACACACACACACACACACACACACACACACACACACACACACACACATATATATATATATATATATATATATATATATATATATATATATATATATATATATATATATATATGTGTGTGTGTGTGTGTGTGTGTGTGTGTGTGTGTGTGTGTGTGTGTGTGTGTGTGTGTGTGTGTAATTACCTAATTGTAATTACCTAATTGTGCTTACGGGAAAGAGCCCAAAGCTCGTATCTTCCCGTCTCCTAATCGGGTCCATTTTATACTTAGTGATACTAATCATACCTGTCCTTAAAACTATTGATTGAGATAGCATTAACTACCTCCTCGCTTAGCCAATTCCAATTATCAACTACTCTTACACTGAAAAAGTTTTTCCTTACATCCTGCAAAGAAGTTTTCTTACGAAGCTTCAAACTATGACCTCTAGTTCTAGAGCCAGCCATATCAACATATCGATCCCTATCCACTCTATCATAACCATGAAGGAATTTAAAGACTGTCACCATGTCCCCCCCCCCAATCTTCTAGCGTCGAGTGATGGTAAGTCTAATCCCTTCAGCCTCTCATCATAACTGAGATTGCGTATTTCTGGCACCAGTTTCGTGGCATGTCTTTGAACTTTTTCAAGCTTAGTTATGTACTTTTTCAAGTGCGGATTCCAAAAGTGGGCTGCATATTCGAGTTTTGGCCTCACATAGGTTAAATAAATATTTCTGAACATTTCCTTTTCCATGTGCCTGAAGGCTACCCTTACATTTGATAAGAATGCATATGCTGCCCTTACTATGCCATTTATATGTATTTCTGGAGACAAATCTGCCTGTATGTTTACTCCTAGATCCCTCTCATTTTCTGTCTCTTGAAGTTGTACTCCAGCCACCGAGTAGTCCAGCTTGGGCCTTCTTGCACTTGTACCCATTCTCATTACCTTACATTCTGAAGTATTGAATTTCATTATCCACATTTCTGACCACTCATGCAGACTATTTAGATCTTCCTGAAGTTCTCTACCTTTGTTCTCGTTTCCTACTTTCCTCACAATCTTTGCATCATCTGCAAACATGTTCATGAATGAATTTACAGACTTCGGTAGGTCATTTACATATACATTCAGACACTGAGTGTCTTACTCTAACCCTCTGTTCCCTTCCTTCTAAGTAAGTTTTTATCCATTCCAAGACATTTCCACCTATTCTAGCCATTGCTTGCAGCTTCCTAATAAGTCTCCCATGTGGAACAGTGTCAAACGCTTTCTGGAAGTCTAGGAATATGCAATCTACCCAGCCCTCTCTTTCCTGTAAGATTCGGTGTGTGTGTGTGTGTGTGTGTATGTGTGCGTGTGTGTATTTATTTGCATATATAGGCACAGATTCATATATATATATATATATATATATATATATATATATATATATATATATATATATATATATATATATATATATATATATATATTATATATATATATATATATATATATATATATATATATATATATATATATATATATATATATATATATATATATATATATATATATATATATATATATATATACTATATATATATATATATATATATATATATATATATATATATATATATATATCCTCTAAAGGAACGAGATCGTGGTCGAGGTCGACAACAAGTCTCACTGGAGGTGGCAGTAGTCCGGCTGCAGGCTGTGACAAGAGGTATGTTGGCTCGGAGGAAAGTAAGGCAGATGCGATACGACGAAGAAATATTCTTGGGATTGGTAAGGTTCTCTCCGTCAGTTCTCTATCTGTACAAAACAAAAGGCAGTTGAAATAGGGTGAACCAAGCAGAATATAGTTCTTCTTTCTTGAAGTTGTGGTAGGGCAATGTTTGTTGCTTTTTGTCATATGAGTTATTCAAAATGAAATGACAACAGAAACATTTACAATAGATAAAAAAAAATGTATTTAAGATCTTGTAAATAATTGTAATTCCAGGGTACTCTAGCGTTATTGTTATTTCAAAGGCAAGTCGCATACACTAGTCAAACAGTTTATGGGTTATTTAACTTAACATATGGTTCTGGGTGTTGCTCATCTTTACAAGATCCTATATATAGAGGAATAGAGAAACATGAATTATTTGCTCGGTATGCGTAGTTTAAAAGGCTGTGCTCTCTTTACCATTCCTTAAGCGCCGGGATCCCACACTAGACCGCAGCTGGGAGGAAAAACTGAAGAAGGTGAAAGAGGAAAGGTACAAAACTCAAGAGATGAGGAAAACGGACTTCGAAAGCACCCAAAAGAGAATCCAAACCAAAATAATATATGAGGATGGAACGCATCTCCTGACTACAATGGAAGACAAAATTCGACACTGGATTTTCGAAAAGAAGTGAGTTATTGGAAAGTAGATTCTACTTTAATTTTGTTTTCTGTATTATTTATATGTTTATGTGGTCCGAGGAGCGTAAACGTCCAACAAGCCTCTAAGTGATAAATTTGCCGTAATCGTGTTTTATTTCTTTAATATTAGTCATGTTCTATTGATCTCTCACGTAGTCTATTGACTTAATAAAATGACGCAAGATATATTTATTCAGAATATTTGTTGAAAATGACAGTTCCTTGAAAACTTTGCTCTCTAGTTTGACAACTGTACTTGAAAGACATGACATATTTGTATATTTATCAACTTATTTACTATTGATTTGAA
Source organism: Halocaridina rubra (assembly GCA_037179515.1). Lineage (NCBI taxonomy): Eukaryota > Metazoa > Arthropoda > Malacostraca > Decapoda > Atyidae > Halocaridina > Halocaridina rubra. The sequence continues at coordinate 53,424 of JAXCGZ010005808.1, forward strand.
GTTTTGATGTTCTATTTTGACAGTGGCTATGATTAGGTTTGTATGGAACGTTTAAAAGGAATCTAAAGATTCTAAAGTTTGTAGATGAAGCAAAATAGACTGAAGATATGTCGATCATATCCAAATAAGAGAGTTACAAAGAGTAAAAAATATGAAGAACATAGAGAAATTCAGACAATATTCAAGGAATAGAGCTACAAAAATGTAAGGGAAAGGAGGCTGATATTGTAAGTAATGACATTTATTACTTCAGACATGAAACAGGCAAATTTCCTGACTTACCAGAGGAAGAAGAAGGTGGGTCCTCCAGCATCGTTGGAATGGCTCGTCCTGATAATGATTCTGGAAGTGAAAAATCAGAAAAGAAGGTAATTGTATGACATTTTTCTCTTTTTACCTGTATAAGAATAATAGGAGAAGATTGTGCTGTCATCAACTGATTCCTCCTATACCTCGTGAGATGTCACTACAGAAAAGGAGTAGGAAAAGTGGGTACACAAGATGAAAAATGAAAATAGACTTACTTAAAGGAGGACAAAGAAAGGGACATCCCTTTCCATCATCACATGTTTCTTAATGTACAGGATGTCCACAAAGTCTGGGTACATAGGAAATTTCACTATGCAGACCTATTCAATCGAGTTCACCTGAATTTTGTAAAGTGCATCAAACTATGCATTGAAAATGATGGAAATCATATTGAAAATATTATATATTAACTTTAGATTTAAATAAAATTTTTCTGTTTTAAAAGTATGTGTTAATCTCCTGTGTACCCAGACTTCATCTGGGTACACAGGAGATTAACACTTACTTTCAAAACAAAACAATTTTATTTAAATCTAATGTTAATAAATAATATTTTCAATATGATTTCCATAATTTTCAATGCATAATTTGATGCGCTTTACAAAATTCAGGTGAACTCGATTGAATAGGTCTGCATAGTGAAATTTCCTTTGTACCCAGACTTTGTGGACACCCTGTATATCATGAGTGATAGATTTGACTAAGATATATTTTGCATAGCATTTATGGTCATTATACTGAAGTTAATATTAGCCTATTTTACTAATATTTACACTAAACAGCATGATTTCTAAGTGTTTCAATATATGGAACACATAACTAGCTTAAATACTATTACAGTTTCAATAATGAAATAATTTACATATTCTAATAACTGTCCATTTAAATAATCGGCAAGTAACATCATAATTACAGGTTAACTAAAATAAAAAACTTTTTTTTTTTTTTTACTTTTCCAACTATTAGTATGGATCAGATGAGGAAGTAAGATTTGAATTTGCTGTTCATGATATTTGTTACCTAAGGCATGGAAGAATAACTGAGACACGCAACAGATTCTCAGTAAAATGCATACAAAGCTCTAAACAGCTGATATACAGCAGATGATTTATTTTCATTATATTGAGTGGCGAATAGACTCAAATTGTGCTTTGTTGCTCTTATTATCAAGGTTTATAAATGTCAAGTCCCATCTTCGTCGTACGATGTTGTGCATCTGTGATCATATTCACCTTTTTCTCCTACACATTCCATATGAGTGTAATTTG